>QZWU01000042.1:0-62278 GCA_004114255.1 Acaulopage tetraceros
CGTAGTAAAAGGATACGATGAAGATGATGTAGGCAAATGTGAGGATAGTTCCCTTAAAATAGTTGGACTTGCCCTCAATGTAAGTGTAGGTGAGGAGAAAGACACTAAAGATGGTGACAATGACATCCCATCTGGGGAACATGAGGTAAAAGGCGTGATGGGAGATGCCTTGACCAATATGACCCCAATTGTACCATGTGCTAAAAGCAACCAATGCAGGGATTTGGAGCATGGCAACTTGGACAGTGTAAGCAGAACCGATTTCCATGCTGAGAGCAACGTTACCATAAATGGCAAAGGCAATGGCGTTCATGAATTCAGTTACATTGGGTACAAGGGCGAATAAGGTGAGACCAAGGAACTTTTCGTCAATGTCAAAGCCTTCAATGACTACATCCACAGCATCAACAAGGAGTTCTGCAATAAGGGAAAAGAGAACTGTGCATCCAAGGAGAACAATGGCACTCTTCATCTTACTCCATTCAGGTGCATCATGACCACCATGTCCACCTTGTTGAGTGCGTTCTTCACTACTGTCATGGTGTTCTGCATCTGCTTGAGCAGCAAGTTGAAGGGCAGCAACAGCACGATTGTTGTTTGTGGTTTGTGATGGATGAGCATTGGGTTGATCAGGAGCATCCGTGACTTCTGTGCCTCCAATAATTGGCATGAGTTGTTGAATAAAGCGTTGAAAGGATACGCGTCGTTGCTGAGGTGGAGTGCTGGTGGGTTCTTGGTAAATGTGAGAAGCATGCGTGCGAAGGGTGAACCACAATGCAATCAAATAAGCCAATGGAAGAGTGATGGCACACGTGTACATGAGGGGAAGGGTACGCGTAAGGAAAACTGGATCTTGTTCAGAGAATGTTGGACTGGTGGTGCATTCCTGACAAGTGGGAGGTCCATGAGCACAAGGCTTGCAAGTGGTTTGATACTACAACACAGTCAGTCATTGCACAAGGGAAAGAGCAGTACCGTTCCATATACTTGGTGAAAGAGTGTTGGTGCAAATACACCAATAATGGATAGAATCAAAATGGTGGAAGTGACACCTGCACTCTTTGCATTGAACCGTTGTTCCTTGCGCTTGATCCCACCACTCAACATGGACATTCCAGGCATCAAAAGTAATCCAGCAAGGAAACTTCCAATCAAACTACCTTCCACCAACTCTGCTTTACCCTGAACCATGGCCATGGCATACAAAATAACCTCAACAATACTTCCAAAAGTAGCATTGATCACAGCACCCATTCCTAAACTACTTTGTGCACTGATGCTACTCACCGCCATACCAATAAAGTAAGCAAGGGGCATCACGCTAGCTAGACACATACCAAAAATGGCTTTGGGTTGAGTGAACCAATATTTGTGATCTGTCCATGGTCCAATGAAATGAGCTGATACGAGTACAAAAAACACCAATGGCATGAGATTGATAAAGAGAATGTTGATACCATCGTACGTGTACTTGTAGTACTTTAGTCCAGCAGCAGAACGAGTACAAAAAATGACTTGACCTGTAATGGGGCGTCTGAATACACCACGATGGGTAGAAAGTGTTGAACCACGCTTGAATCGAAGTGCAAGGGGAGAATGACGAAGGTAACGTGCCAATCCATAGGTTAATTTGGCCATGGGTACAGTAAAGACGAAAAAGAAGCAGAGAGCAGAGACTGACATTAACATGGGTGCAATGATGAGCCAATAAAGGACATAGTAGACCATGCCAGCAGCACCAAGTCGTTGGATAAATTGTACAAATCCTTCATCTTCATCCTGTTGATCAAATTCACTGACTTCACCATAAACACTCATCAATGCATGACCACGTCCACCACGCCCACCTGCTTCCATTTCTTCCCATTGAGAACGAACCTCTTGGTCAACATCTTCACCCCATCGATCAGCACCGCCACCACGAGGTCCACCAATTCGCTCTACATACCTTCCAAATGGCCACAACAAGTACCAGGATAATCCACGGATAGTACGAGCATACTGCCATCCATTAGTAGGAATAAGGACAAGAACCAAGGACAGGAAAAAGGCAACAATGGCCATCCACCAACCAAACAATACCATCCACAATAAATTCACGAGATTAATGTACAAATCAGCAGTTGGTTGGAGATGAATGGTACGCTCAGCATCACGTTGAACAGATCTGGACTTTTTGTAAAGTGCAGGTTTCCACAATGGAAGTCCAAATGGATGTTGCTGATTCAACGCATCCTGACGCTCCTTGAGTGTACATTCTTCAGGGTCAGCCAAGGGATCAATTGGCGTATCAGGCTGACGAGTTGAATTCCTACTGATTCTACGCGGCGTACTGCCATCTGCAAAATGAATAGAGTGCAATTCAGCTCTACGATTCTTCTTTTTGTTCTTGAGCGTAGAATCATTGCCAAGCAATCCATCATTCTCTGACCCAGATTCTGACCCAGTATCATAATCAAATGTATTGGCACGTACGCCACCTTGCCCTTCAACTGCTAAAAGGGAATTTTGTCGACTGGAGCGAGGACCAAGTAAATCACGTTGAGGAGCGGCTGACGTTGATGTTATTCTTGAAGCAGATGTATCAAAAATGGAATTGTCAGCATCCATGAAACGCACGGTAGAGGTATTAGAGGCATTTGGATCAACTGCACGGACTGTATCGTTAGACTGGGTCCTGTGTGGACTGGGAAGTGCAGCAGATAACTCTACTTGCTCAATTGGCCAAGTGCTGTTGGGCACTTCGTTGATTGCAGAAAGGTCAGCATTGTTAAAGTTGACGAATTGGAGTTGTTGGATGGGAAGTTGAGCGTTGGTAGCGTCTGATCGCACCGTACCAAATGTTTCATCAGGTTGATGATGATGATGCTCTTGATCGGAATCGTGATCCATGCCGTTGTAGTAGGAACGATCTGTTGCTGTTTGGAATGAGGCACTAGAAGCAGAGGATGCACGTTTGGGATCAAAGGACATTTACAAAAAAGGGGAGAGGGAGGGAACAAGAAGTGAGAAACGGACAACAAGTGGTCCTGCTGACTGTGATCCAAGCGTGTGACCAGGCATGTGTGTTTAATCAACAGTGCCTTGTAGGCTTATGGTGTAGGTGCGATGGCCTTGCTCCACATAAAACTCTGCCTGTATGGTCCCACGTTTCTTTGGTTCAAAATCCACTTGAATGTTGACCGTCTCTTGAGCTTTTATGCTCCTATACAACCTTTCCACAGAGAATCCATAATCTGTAAACTCTTTAGCCCATGACAATTTGACAATTTGCTCTTTTGATGTAAGATTATGCAGTGGAATAGGAAACCGATAACGACTTCCTGCATCAATAGTACCAAATTCGTAGTGGGATTGTATACTTAATTCCTCCTGTGGTTGAATACGCAGATGAGAAAACAGTTGATCCACCTTGTCCACATCTTGACGTGCTTCATCCAAGTCAGTTTTGGATCGTGAAAAGGTTGGCCTTGCCTTCTTTTTGTCAAAGGATCGTTTGTGTGGTATGGATGATGGTGATGAGCGTAGTAGAAGCGTAGTGACACTCACATCGACCTTTGACGTACCACAGTTGATGGTGAACCGAGATTCAGGTGAGAGTTTGCAGTCCATCATACAACGAACATGAGATGTACGCAATACAATTGCAATGGAAGCATGACTACGTGCTTGGATGGTTCCGAACGGAGGATAAATGTCGTATTGGAATCCTGGCCAAGATATATCAAAGGGTGAATCTTGGTAAAGGTTATTGTAAAGGCTGATGCGTGATTCAAATACAATATCATCATCAGGTTGATCCAAAGAAGTTGAATTGCAACTCAGATGAACTTGGCGTGGAAAGACACTGATGGTAGTGGACCGTGTAGTGCTGGTTGCTGTGGAAAGGCGTGACGTGACTGACCGTGTTCTCGCATACACGTCATCTTGCTTTTCATGTTTAAAGAGTTTGGATTGTCGATGGTTCAGTGGATCAGGCAACATGCGTTTTCCATTAGACAGCGTACTCGTTGAAGATGATGCGGCCTGTAACTTGGGTGACGACACTACGCTGCTGTTGTTCATTCCAAAAGACGGACGACGATGCTTGGATGCCACTCCACCCAATGTACCAAGTGGCCCTGATTTCTGTTTAAAATATTCTCCAGGCGATGTTGGTCGGTCGGTTGCACCCATGGCTTCAACTGCACCCAACACAAGAGACTGATCAGAATGCAATGGTACATTTAAAAAGTGATCATTTTGCAAAAAGTAGGATTGATGTTGATTGAATGGTTTGAATTCCATGTTTTCATGCTCACGTCTGATCCCAGATAATCCAGGGAAATCAAAGGTGGGTTTGATGGCCTTGAGCGCGTATTTGGAGAAATCCATGTCCATCCACGTGTCCATTGCAGGACCATAAAGACTCTTTTCAGGTTGTTTTCCTTTTTCTTCTGTTTCATCGTACTTTGCAACCCATCTCTTGCTGGTAGAATGTTCTTCTGGTGATGGGATTTTCCATTCTGGGATATGAGACTTTTTGGGTGGGTTGATGGAGAGTGATGACTTGCTCTTGCGAGATCGTGTGCGAGTGCGGTGTGATGGGACAATTGATTCGTCTTTTTTCAATGACCATTCTGGAACGGAGGTATTGTGAGGAGCGGATTTTTGTGACAAGAGACTTTTCAAGGTTTCACTGGTGACTTCTTTGATTGTGGACATTGGATTGAACGATGTCATTTTTTTGTGTAGACAAAAAAAAGTTGGGGAATTTTTTTTCGATTTTGCATGTGCACAAAAGGTCAGGTGGAGACAAGGACTGTGTGCTGCTGTCCAGTCACCAGATGATCATTTAATGCTAAACGACTAGGAAAAGCATTGTTTCCACTATAGTGCATTAGCCTTTAGTTAAACTATCTAGATCTAGTTAAATAGTATATTTAAAAAATCCTTATCAAGAGAAATAGTTAATAATAAAAAGAGTAAGATAAAAGTGTTGAAACAGTAGAGAGATTATACAACTAATTTAAGCAATATACTTTATAATATGACTATACTAATTAAACTACATTTATGCTAACTATCTTGATAGAATCTCTTCTTTAGATAGATCAAGAGATGAATACAGTCTCTTAAGATAATGTTTTAATTGTCACTATATAATCTCTACTTTATAATAGATATAAAGATAGAGTCTCAAGCAATATAATATTATTAGATATATAAGACTCTGGAACTGTGATGTGAACACTATAAGAAACATCAGACATGTGTTTTTGTATGCAAATGAACACAATGGTGAACGCCCTCCAGGATTCAGACAAGGTCAATGATGTTGATAATGTTATTTTGTGATTACAGTGAGTTTCGGCTTGGATCTGCTTTCAGCTGTCCCTAAGGGGCTCCAGTGTAGAGGCAAGGCTGCATGCAACCTCTGCCCCAATGCAGAAAAAGATGTGCCCAACCCCTCTAGTGTCACAGTGTCAGAGTCGTTTTAACATTTAAACGCTTTTGCAGATAAGTCTGGACATCATCTCCCAAATCTTTTTTTCTTCCACTTGCCCCAATTTTCTTGTCTTTTTCCCAAAACGCTCTCATCTGATGTCTCCTACTAAACAGTTCCAACTTGACTCTATCGAGTCTGCCCTCGAATCCTTCTCATCTGGTCAATTCGTGGTCGTAGTGGACAATCAAGACCGTGAAAACGAAGGTGACTTAATCATTGCTGCCCAAGACATTACCACTGCCCAGATGGCCTTCCTCATCCGCCATTCAAGTGGTCTCGTTTGCATCCCCATGACCTCATCTCGCCTCGACCAGCTCGAATTGCCCCTCATGGTCGCTGCCAACACTGACACCTTTAAAACTGCCTTTACTGTCTCTGTCGATTACAATCAGAACACGACAACTGGCATTTCAGCTTATGATAGAGCAAGCACCGCCCGTGAATTGGCCAACCCCAACGCGACTGCTGCTCACTTTAACCGTCCCGGTCACATGTTCCCACTTCGTTATACTGAAGGTGGAGTTTTGGTTCGTCCTGGTCACACTGAAGCTGCCATTGATTTATGCAAGTTGAGTGGCAAGTATCCTGCTGGTGTTATCTGTGAATTGGTGAATGAGGATGGGACCATGTCTAGAAGAGATGACTGCAAGAAGTTTGCTGATACGCATGGGTTCAAAATGATTAGTATTGAGGATTTGCAAGCTTATTTATTGAAGAATAAGGCTTAACGACGTCTACGTAATAAAAAGGCGTTTTTGCACTGTTTGTCGCTTGGTAACAAGTAATGATTGTAGAATCCTATGAGGTATTCTTCTGCTTTAAATCCAAATTTCTGGTACAGGAGCATTGCTGGATTGGTTGCTGAGACGTGGAGGGTGATGTCACGATCAGAGATTTGTATAAGGTGGTAGAGCATGAATTCAGCGAGTCCAGAGTTGTGCCAGCCTGGCCTGACTGCAATGTAACACAAGTAACCTTCTGGGGTGAGGAGAGCACATCCAATGACGAGACGTTTGTAGAGTGCAATAATAGTGTAATCTGGAAAGAACAGGAATTCACGAATGTCGATAGTGGGCCAAAAGAGTTGAGCTAGGAGGTGGTTGACGTCATGCAGGTGACATGGTTGAAGGTAACAATAATCGATTGGATGGTCAGTTGTGGTTGGTTGTATGGTGGTCAGGATGCGTTTCATGGGTGGACAAGTGTCATTGTCGCGTCGAATAAAGGGATAAAGGCGTCTACCACGATAATTGGATATCCAACTGGAATTGGTGGTGAGCACTGTGGATTCTTGTGGATGCCCATGAATGAGGTCGTGTAATGTCGTTCCTGATAATGGATAGGATGACAATTGAAGGATATCAAGACCCAATTCACGCTTTCTCTAACCAATCTTAAAAGTCAAATGTTTTTGTTTACTTTTCTCAAAAGTGCTGCTTTTTGTTGTCGACTAGACATTTACATTTTTTTTATGGTTTTGGTTTTGCCACATTGTACAAGGGAAATTCAAGCACCATGTCCCATGAAACAAATTGTTGTTGATCATTGTCATCTTCAAACATGACAACATAATGGCCAGGGATTTTTCTGTTTTGGTTTGGTGGTTGTGTTACTTTACATTTGTAAAAGCAAGTTGTGCCAGGATACAGTGCGAGAACAGAATGACCAGTTGGAAATTCATCTTTTGGTTTGGTGAGGGGGAGCGGCAGTACATTCCTGATCCACACCATGTACTTTTGTTTCAATCCAGTGACTTCATCTTCCACTGCATCTTCCACTTCGTACCGCTGCTTATCTGGAAAGTAAACGAGTACAACGCCGAGGATCCATTCCTGTGTTTTATCTTGGTTGATGATTTTAGCAGCAACTTGAGTTCCTGGTTGAATTTGAGTGGATGGACCACGCTGTTTCTTTGATGGGAGTGTAGGTGATTTCACTTCTGTGAGTGGAGGTGGTGCTGGGGCAGGTGCTGGTGGTATAGGCGAGGCTGGCCTTGGAGGTGTTGTAGTGTCGACTGTGACATTGCTAATGTTTCTCTTTTTCCTTTTTGGTTCCATCAAAGCGTATTGCATTTGATCTACTATGGTCACGCTGATAGTAGGAGAGCATGTACCATCAGACTCGGGAGATTCTTGCAATGCCATCATTATCTGCAACTTTTCTTGCAAGTCTTGAATTTGTCTACATGCCGTCAAAAAAGGGCAGATGAGGCCACGTACTTTTTCTCCCTATGCAACCTGTCTGCAACTTTGATATAAACTGGATTCAGTCGACTCATCACTCCAGCAGGATTAGCTAATCACCATCACAATTCCACAATTTCTGCTCCTTACAAGTATACTCGAATTCCGTGTGTCTTGCCTGTAGATTGCGATACAATTTATCCACTTCAACGCGAGATTCATCAAATATCTTTACATCTTGCACAATCGCCTTCCAAATATCAGTCGTGCTCATCTCCTTTTCACAAAAAAAATCAAGAAATTAATTCCCATGCTACACGGATCCCTCGACCCAAAACAACCGCTCCTCCTCCTCATGGGCCTACCACGGTACTCATCCACCTCCCCTCCCTCATCATCCTCATTAGAAGTGGAAAAACATCAATCTACCGCGTCGTATTTGAGAAAATGTCTCCACACGACACACTTCTCCTCCAAAACGACGCTCTCGTCCACAAAGGCCACGTTTCTTCCTTTGTAGACTTTTCAGTATGGGATTTCCCAGGTCATGTCGATATCGCCTCTGATGATTTATTCGCAACCGTCTCTTCTATCGTGTTTGTTATTGATGCTCTGGACGACGTTGATGACGCTGTACTCAAACTCCAAGGCATCATCAAACGCTCCCATCCCATCCAACCATCCATCCAATACGAAGTATTTGTTCACAAAGTAGATGGACTTTCTGAAGAATACAGATTCGATACATTGCGGGACATTCGCCAACGCGTACAGGATTTTGTGGAAGATGAGAACCTTGAACAGTCCATACAAGTCAACTTTTACCTTACGAGCGTGTACGATGCGTCCGTGTTTGAAGTGTGCTCACGCGTCGTTCAGAAATTAATTCCAACCAGTGGTCATGTTGAAAACTTGCTCAATTCACTCATCAACAGTTCAGGAATTGATAAGGCCTTTTTATTCGATCTCAAGAGTAGGATTTACCTTGCGAGTGATTCCAATCCAGTTGATGTATCGTCCTTTGAAATTTGTGCAGATTTGATTGATTTGGTATTTGATTTGAGTGCATTATACGATCATGGACATCAATCTAATGAACGGTTCGGTGCAATCAAGTTGTCCAATGGCCTCACACTTGTTCTCAAGCAGTTAAGTAATGTCCTGGGACTGGTTTGTATGATAAGAACGGAGAATTATGAACAAAAAGGCATGATTGAGATGAATGTGAATGAATTTGGAAAGGCCATTGAGGAAATCACACGAAATCAACTATAAACTGTATTCAGCCATGTGCTTGGATGGTAGGAATGCCAACCAATCGGATGATGACGTTGGAAGCAATCCCATTGAAGTGAGTTTGTACATGCCTAATAAAAATGTGGCCATGTTCATGAAAAAAAAGACAAGTTTGGGTTGGAAGAGGTCGACACCTGTCCTTCCTACCGCCGCCTTGACGGGTGCAAATGTAGTGGGAATGTTGAGCATGGCACGAACAGGCTGGTAAAGCAGCATACCAGTAATCATTATGGAAAAGATTTGAATACCTGAACCAGCCATCCAAATCATAAAGAGGTTCATGGGGAGCGTTTTGGCAGGTGATAATGCCGTATCCCATGCCTTCTTGAGTTTAAGTTGAGCCTGAGGATCTTGACCAACACCCATTGAATCTTTACGTTTTGACTTGAGATTGGAGGTGGATGTGTGGAGATTTGGTGCATATCCAAGTGGATCATTCTTTCCTGCCCTCTTGGAAATACTAGAACGCGCGTTAATGGAGGGTGAGGAGGAGGAAGATGCGGTTCCAGCGTTGCAAAATCAACTTTCCACATTTTTCACAATGAGAGAAATGACACCAGCCACGATCCTCAACGACACGTCCACCAAGATTGGTCATCCACTCACTTCAATTGAATTTGCAGAGCACATGGATGCACACGATCCACTCGCTCATCTCCGTAATGACTTTTATATCCCCACCAAACCAGATGGCCAACCAGTTATTTATTTCTGTGGGAATTCACTCGGACTCTTGCCTAAAGCCTCTCAAGACATGGTAGCCCAAGAAATGGAAATCTGGAAACATCAGGGGGTTAAAGGGCACTTTGATCATCCTCATCAACGTCCTTGGGCAAACATTGACACATTCCCCGTTCCTCAACTTGCACGCCTTGTAGGTGCTCATGACGATGAAGTGGCAGTTATGGGGACATGTACAACCAATTTGCATTTACTTTTATCTGCATTTTACCATCCAAGTGGAACGAGAACGAAATTACTTGTGGAAGACAAGGCATTTCCTTCTGATCAATACGCGTTTGCTTCATGCGTACAGTCTCATGGATTGGATCCAAAGGAACATGTGATTCAAGTAAAGGCAAAGGAGGGTGAATATGCGATTGATATGCAGGATATTCTCAAGGTGATTGAAGAACGTGGGGATGAGATTGCAGTGATTTTATTTGGTGGTGTGCAGTACTTTTCAGGCCAGTTGTTTGATATGAAGGCGATTGTGAAAGCAGGACATGCCAAGGGTTGTTTTGTAGGGTTTGATTGTGCACATGCAGTGGGAAATGTTCCGCTCGAGCTTCATGATTGGGGAGTGGATTTCGCATGTTGGACATCTTACAAGTATTTGAATAGTGGTCCAGGTGGCATTGCGGGCCTTTATGTGAACAATCAGATTGTATCTGATCCACGGTTGACGAGATTGGCTGGATGGTGGGGACATAATCGAGCAACGAGGTTTGATATGCCATCTGAATTTGATCCATTGCCAGGTGCTGCCTCCTTTCAACTTTCCAATCCATCTGTATTGAATACTGTGTGTTTGATGGGAAGTTTACAAGTGTTTGGCAAGACGAGTATGGAGGAATTGAGAACCAAATCTGAATTGTTGACTGGGTATTTGGAGATTTTGTTGATGGAATTGTCACCAAAGAGCATTAGGATCATTACGCCTGCAGATTACAAGCAACGTGGTTGTCAGTTGTCAGTGTTTTTATTGGATGCAAAGGAAGGAGATTTGGAACGTATTCATGGCAAGATTATGGACGCTGGTGTGATTTGTGATGAAAGGAAGCCAAATTGTTTAAGGTTGGCACCCGTACCACTTTACAACACTTTTGCGGATGTGTTTAGAGCTGCAAAGTTGATTGCACAGGCATATAAAGAGTAAAGAGATTTATTCCTTGTCCAACCATTGTGTGAATTTGTCTAATCGTGCCTCATCTTCTTCATAGTTGGAGATGGACTTTGTGAATCGTTCTTGGCCATCAGACACGTAGGCTTCAATGGTTCTGCCTGCAAAGAAACGGCCATTCATGCGATGTGCACAGATGGAGGCGTCAGAAATGTCCTTGAAACGAACAGTACAGACGCCATCAAGTTCCTGATCATAGACAATAACGTTGGTAACTTGTCCAATCTTGGCGCATTCTTCTCGAATGTCTTCTTTGAGTTCGATCAAGAGTTCAGGTGATTCTTCAAGTTCAGTGAGAGTAAACATGTGTTTCAAGATGACAATGTGCTTGTGTTTGGAAGCCTTCTTGTTAGGGACTGCTTGATCCGGTTGATCTTCTTCTTCCCAATCAAGTTTACTAGAAAGTGTGAGTAAGTTGAAAGCAGGGGGGGTGTACCGTTTGAGTTGCTGGATGGCTAGTTTTTGTTTACCATCTACTTGTTTTTTAACAGTCGATGATTTAATTGAATCAAACTCAGCTCTCTGGACGCGTATCACGTTGGACTGCTCTGGCCGCAACTTTGTTTCATCAAGGAGATCACAGGCAAGTTGAACGGATTCCGTTTTCAGGTACACAATCAATGCATCGCCTTTTTGATTGCCTTGAGCATCTGTGTAAAGTTTGATGCGTGGTTGTTCAGTAAGCGGATCTTGGAATATCACTCCACATTTACCAAAATGTTCATCGAGTTCTAATATGGAAGTGTCTGAAGGGAGACCAGTGACATAGACAGAGGTGTTTGGTCGTGAAGGTGGCTCAGTGGATTCCACAGACTTTTTGGACTTTTGAGTAGTGATGACTGGAGGATGCTCGTAGGCTGATTGTTGTTTGGACACGTAATCAGAGTCAAACTAAAGGGATGAGGGGGACAAAGAGCGTAGGATATACCATTGGAAACCTAAATTTGGAATGAATCTAGAGGTGATGAAGGATTACCACGCGCGTTTCTGCTCATCAAATTCAAAAGAGGTGCCATCGTCATCCTGAAAAGTCCATTTGCCAGATTCTTGTTGGAATTGCACGGGTTTATCACCAGGTGCGTGGGGTGGTTGGCTAATCATATTTTTGTTGGGAACTTTGAGGAAATACTTTTTGTTTACCTTTTACTCATGAGTTTAAAGGACCATCTGCCAATCTCGACCACTTTTCCTAAAGAGCAACCCACGTCCATCCCTCCTTATACAATCGACAGCCATGTTCACATCTTCCCTCCAAAGTTATTCCAACGCGTTCAAGACTGGTTTCACAATGGATACTGGCCAACCATTCATCACCATTCCCAATCACCCACCCATTTGTTAGATAATGGAATGCACACCGTCATCCTCTTGCAATACGCTCATCAACCTGGTATGGCCCACCATCTCAACCAATTTATGCTGGACACACTTACTTTTTTACAAATCAAGTATCCAAGTCGTGTTTATGGCTTGGCCACTGTATTCCCAGGTGAACCAGGTACTCACCAGCTCCTGGAACACGCATTCAAAGGTGGATGTATTGGTGTTAAACTGCATGTCCACGTACAAAAGATTCCTTTGGATGATGCACGAATGCTGTCAGTTTTTGATACTTGCAAGGTATTCAACAAACCTGTTTTGGTGCATAGTGGTCGTGAACCCAATGCCAAAAAACTGGGTGTCGACGCTTACGATCTATGCAGTTTAGAACGTCTTGAATCCCTTCTTGCCCGCTATCCAAGTATCAAGGTTTGTGTTCCTCATCTTGGAATGGACCAAACACAACAACATTTCAACCTCTTGGCTAAATACGATAATTTATATTTGGATACCACGATGGCACTCACAGATTATTTTAGTAAGACTACTGGTGCAGCTTGGCATGATTGGACAAATCAATTGGAAAAGTGGCATAAACGTGTCATGTATGGATCAGATTTCCCCAACCTTCCTTATGCATGGAACCACGAAATGTCCATTCTGACACGTCTTGGTTTGTCACCACTTGCACTGGAATGGATCACATCACTTACTGCCACTCACTTTTACAACTTGTCTAATGTAAAATTATAAACCCTTCCATCGCCACTTGCTTCCCTTGAGTCGCGTATTCAGTTCATTCTTGACCTGTGTCAATGTCATTCTCTTTTCAGGATCACTTTCCAGCATGCCCTTGATGAGTGCACGCGTCTTGTCTCCTTTCAACCTGTCAATTAATGCAGGATTAGTCTGATATTCCCACACTTCTGCCCATTCATTTACAAACCATTGTGTCTTGAATACTTTAAGGTGGAAGAGTAATACACCCAAGGAATACACGTCGAATGCAGGATCAGCTGGGAGTGAGCGTGCTTTCCATAATTCTGGTGCCGTGTAAGGAAATTCCAATTCATCAAATGTTTCTCCCATCCTTCTACTCTTGTGAAATCCACCTAATTTCCATTGATGGTCACTAAACACTAAATTCTTGGGATGAATGTTGCAATGTACCAAATTGACTGCATGGAGTGCTTCCAATGCTTCGACAATGTTGAGGAGTAATGCAAGGCGATCTTGTGAGCTGAAACGTCGTGGTTGTGCCAACACATGGTCAAAGAGGGTGGTTGTAGGGATGTCATCCCACGATAATGTAGCAATTTTGAAGGGATACCAGGGATCACGATCATTTGAACTGGCGTCAATCAATCTCGTCACAATTGGTAAAAAGACTTTTTTGTGGTTGCGAATGAGTCGAATGGCCGTCTGTTCACGATCAAAGTCTTGTGGATTAAAGTAGAGTTTGAGTACCACCGGGGCACGTGAAGCATCATTGTCCCATCCCTTCCAATAACATGCAATGTTGGTAATGTTCAATTTGGAGTTGAGTTGAATGCCATGGTTAACTCGATGTTCAGGGTCCAAATGGTGTAGTTCTGGATTGAAACGTGTCTTTGTGGTTCGTGGCAAGTCCAACGAATCCGAAGCACGCGTTGTCTTGATGAGAGATGTGTGTAGATTACCAGATAAAAAGGATGAATTGAGCATTTCACTCAACGTACGCCTCCTTTGAGCCTGTTTGTCCAAAAGCGACAGTACCACCCTTCTCGTGGCTGAATGTACCACATCCTCTTCTGTAATGTCCAAAGGCTCTGCATTCGTCAACCGTTCCATTTTAACATCATCCGTTGGGTCATCCTTCCACACACTGTAACTCTTTGTAGACAACCACTGAATGATTCTTCCCAATGAAAACATATCCATCTCAAATGCAGCAGGCTCATGTCTCACTGCTTCTGGTGAGCAATAATCCAATGTCCCTCTTTCCACTCTTTCCCCAACTGAATACGATGCATCAAAATCAATCAATTTCCACCTTGGTGAACTATACGCCATATGAAAGTACATGATGTTTTGAGGCTTTAAATCCCCATGGATTCGATTCCCTTTGAAGCACGCTTCCAATCCACATGCCACATCCCACATAATACTCTTGACATGATTGACAGAAAGTGGTCGTTGATGTAATGCGAATTCATATAGTGTATAATCACCCCATTCAAATAGTCCGATTGCAGGGATTCCAGTGATCAATTGGTCATCAAATGCATCCAATAATTTGATAATGTTGTCATGTTGTTGGATGGATTTAAGAGCCAGCACTTCTCGCTCAAAGTTGGATGCTTGGGTAAAGAATTTAACGCATACACGCCTCTCATCTTCGATTTCTGAATCTTGTAAAATGTTGGAATGGAGGACATTGGTTGCACAGCGAATGTATGCGCCACCACCAATACGCGTGCGATCACTGCATAATCGGTATTGATCTGCGATTAAATGGCCAATTGGGAGTGTGGCGATTAATTGATGTGTTCCATCTTGTGTTGAATGTATAGAGACACATTCGGAATCCACGTCAGAGGGATCCAGTGGTGGTGCGATTGAACTTGATGAAATTTCCATTTTTTTTGAGGAAAAGTTGTTGACTATAAATAAACATGGTCCTGGTGTTTCCAATTTAGAGTTTACTTACATCCTCCTTACATTCTCTTTACATCATACCGCCCATGCCGCCCATGCCTCCCATACCACCAGCAGCAGGTTCCTTATCAGACTTGGCGTCTACAATCAGGCATTCACTTGTAGTCAAGAGTGAAGCAACACCACTGGCATCAACCAAAGCAGTTCTCACAACCTTCAAGGGATCCACAATACCCTTGGCAACCAAATCTCCATATTCACCAGTAGATGCATCGTATCCATAATTGAAATCAGTTCTATCCCATTCAAGGATCTTTCCAACTACAACACTACCTTCTTCACCTGCATTCTCAACAATGGTCTTGCAGGGACGTGCAAGTGCACTCTTGACAATACCAACACCAAGTTGTTGATCAAAGTTCTTTGGTTGAACGGTATCAAGTGACTTGATGGCCTTGAGAAGGGCGACACCACCACCAGGAAGAATGCCTTCTTCTACAGCTGCACGCGTAGCATTCAAAGCATCAACAAATCGATCCTTCTTTTCACCAACTTCAACTTCACTTGATCCACCGACTTTGATCACAGCAACGCCACCACTCAATTTGGCCAAACGTTCTTGCAACTTTTCCTTTTCATATTCAGAAGTACTAGAGTCATTGATGAGACTTCTAATTTGTTCACAACGAGCACTGATAGATTCCTTGAGACCTGCACCATTCAACAAAATGGTATCTTCCTTGGTGACAGTAACACTGCCAGTTGTACCAAACATGTCTGGAGTAGCCTTTTCCAACTTGATATCCAATTCATCAGAAAAGACGGTACCACCAGTCAACACTCCCAAATCAGCAAGAATGGACTTGCGATTATCACCAAAACCAGGTGCTTTGACACAAGCGACTTGTAATTGACCACGCAATTTGTTGAGGATACAAGCAGCAAGTGCTTCACCATCCACATCTTCAGCAACAATCAACAATGGACGTCTTTGAGTTGCAGATGCTTCCAAAGCAGGAAGAATGTCTTGAAGTGCACTAATCTTGCGTTCACTGAGAAGGATCATGGGACGTTCAAATTCCACCTTTTGTGACTTGGCATCCGTAATAAAGTAGGGAGAAATGAAACCGCGGTCAAATCGCATACCTTCAGTGACCTCCAATTCATCTTCAAGAGTCTTACCATCCTTGATGGTAATCACACCTTCCTTACCAACCTTTTCCATAGCAGAAGCCAAGAGTTGACCAACGTGGACATCACCATTAGCAGAAATAGTGGCAACTTGAGCAATCTCTGCAGAAGTGGTGACAGTCTTGCCATGTTCCTTGAGGTACTTGACCACAGCATCCACAGCCATTTGTACACCACGTCTCAAATCCATTGGATTGCAGCCTGCAGCGACGTTCTTGACACCTTCAGTAAAAATGGCGCGTGCCAACACGGTAGCAGTAGTCGTACCATCACCAGCGGCTTCATTGGTCTTGTTGGCAACATCTTGTACGAGACGTGCACCCAAGTTCTCAAACTTATCTTCAAGAGTAATGGACTTGGCGACCGTAACACCATCCTTGGTGATCTTTGGACTACCGTACGTTTGTTCAATTAAAACATTACGGCCTTTTGGACCAAGAGTGGTTGCAACAGCGTTAGCCAACGCGTCTACACCGCGAAGGAGAGAAGCACGTCCTTCTACACCAAACTTGATTTCCTTGTGAGTAGCATACAGGCGTCTGGCCAAACTTGTACGTGGAATGGAGCGCGTCAATCGAAACATGAAGAATTGATTGAGAGAGAAAAAAAGATTTGAGTGTGTGATGCCCGTAAAGCGAAAAAGTCTTTCTGGCAAATTCTACACAAAGTGAAAAAAAAACCCCCCCACCACCATCAAAGACAGACGCGTTTATCCCCCTTTTTTCTCTTTACCTTTTTTTTGTAAAATGTCAGCTCGTCAATTAGCACGAAACATTGTTCCATTGTTGGATCGCGTCCTAGTTCAACGTATCAAAGCAGAAACAAAAACAGCCACTGGAATTCTCATTCCTGAAAAGGCACAAGAAACATTACCAGAAGGCCAAGTACTTGCAGTGGGACCTGGTGCATTGAACAAGGATGGTGTGAGGATTGCAATGAGTTTAAATGTTGGTGATGTTGTCTTGTTACCAACTTATGGTGGAAGTAATGTCAAGTTGGGACAGGATGAGTACTTGTTGTTCAAGGAGAGTGAAATCCTTGCCAAATTGGATAAGCAACAGTAGCGCGTGTGTGCGTGTGATTAAATTTTCTCATGATTACAAAAGCAACATTTCAGGATTCGCTGGTGGAATTGGGTGGTCATGTGATGCAATCCCTCGCTCCTGCAAAGGTATTCAAGTCCACAACAAACACAACCGTCACATCTATCGATTTCTTTGAATCTGGCGAATGGAGTGTGTTGTGTGGTACAGATGATGTTCTCAGGATCATTGACTGTAAAGCAGGCAAGCAAGTACGCGTTTTGAATAGCAAAAAGTATGGATGCAACTTGGCACGCTTCACTCACCATCCCAACCAGTTGATTTATGCTTCTACAAAGGAAAATGATACGATACGACACCTTTCCATTCATAACAACACGTTCATTCGGTACTTTAAGGGCCATGAGAGCCTTGTGACTGGATTAGAGATGGCTCCCATGACGGATCAGTTCCTCAGTGCTTCAAAGGATGGTCAGGTGCGTTTATGGGATGTCAGACAGCCTTCCAGCGTAGGACAATTGCACATCAAGGCAGTTTCTGCACCTCCATTAATAAGGTGGGATCAAGGAGGTCAGTTGTTTGCAGTGGCCAATAGGAGAGATGCAGAGATTCGATTGTACAACAGTGCATCATACGATAAGGGACCTTTTACCTGTTTCAGATTGCATCACGTTGATCATACGTCAAAGTGGACTTCACTCAAGTTTAGTAATACTGGACAACATATGCTGTTGACTACAGATGGTGAAGCACACTATTTGCTCAATGCACTTACTGGAGAAGTTGTACGAAGACTACAAGGCCATAATCCATTCAGCACTGCTAATGGTGAAGAAGTGACTTTTACTCCAGATGGAAAGTATGTGATTGGTGGTTCTGATGATGGAAGTGTGTGTATTTGGGATGTGTTGGAAGGCACACCTGATGGCATGCCCTTGGTGTCGTTGGAAGGTCATGTCAAGTCAGTCACTGCAGTTGGATGGAATCCACAGTATGCCATGATGGTGACTGCATGTAGTGATGTGGCACTGTGGCAACCAGACTGGATGGCCCTTGAATAAGAAAAAACTTTTTTGTTTATAAAAAATGGCCCAACGTGTACAAAATTTGATTCAACAAAAAGATGCATTGGAAGTAGAGATTAAACGATTGGTTCAGTCATTAGAGGCATCAGGTGCAGGTGTAAATGGACCACTTGTGGATGCAGAAGGGTTTCCACGTGCTGATGTGGATGTGTACAGAGTTCGATTAGATCGTGTCAAATTGATTGAATTACGTAATGATCTTGTACGTGTTTATCAAGACATTGAGCAAGCCCTTCATGCATTACATGGTGGTGCATTGCAATCTGCACTACAATCTGGGCAGCCTGTACCATTCCAAGAGCCTCAACCGTTTGCAACAGTCAAAGCTATTCAACCAGATTCACCTGCGTGGGAAGGAGGCTTACGCAGGGATGACCAGATCATCTCGTTTGGATCCGCTGTAAAATTAAAGGACATACCAAATACCGTCCAAGCTGGAAAATCCATCACAGTGCACATTAACCGAAACAACCATCCACATCATTTGGTCATTACTCCCACTACTTGGAACGGACAGGGTTTATTGGGGTGCTTGCTGGTTCCACTATAAATACAAGGGGATGCTCATTCCATCCAACTGTTGACAAAGGAAGCCTGATAACCCTCTGCTAATCCTCTCAAGCTCCATACAATCTTGTCACTCATCAATTGGACATGTTCTTCCTTTTCAAGGCGCACCATGAGCTTACCTTGCTTGTAATCCACTACTGCACCATCCACATTGGGTAATTGTAGCACAGTTTGTTTGATGTGGTGAGCACATGCATCACATTTGATACCAGTGACTTGAAACTCCAACATGCGCATAGGAACGTGTGGGGATGAGATGGAGTGATTGATGTGGTCAATGATTTCAGGTGAGAAGGATATGGTGAGGGTGAGGAGGAGGATAAACCAGGTACGAGGGTGAAATGGACGTTTGTAAAAGGTGGACAGGAGGAACAAGTACACGAGTGCGAGTGCAATTGGTCGATAGGGGGTAAGGAGGGCGAATCCAGCACACGGTAATGACAAGTAATTGAACACGAGTTGGATAATACAGCATTGAGATGCGAACAATCCCAATGACAAACCTTTGATGGAATTCCACATGAAGATTTTTAAGCAGTCACACTCAACACCAGTTTAATGATAAAGTGAGCAGTCTTGCTGCTAGCTCTTTATTGAACCATATGAGTTTATGGACGTGCCATCAACTTTTGCACAAAGTGCTCAATTTCAGCTTCAGTCTTCAATCCACTGAACCCATGAGCCCTCTTACCCCTATGGTAAGCTTTGACAGTTGGGAATTGAGTAACTCCTACAATGTTCACGATGGGCTGGTTCTCCTCCTTGCCAACATCAATCGTAATCAAATTGAACTTGTACTTGGCTTGCAAATTCTCCAAGATTGGAGCTAATTGCTGACAAGGTTCACACCAAGTTGCAAAGAACTTGACAATAGTGTGGGGCTTTTCACATTCTGTACCGAGTTCGTCGGGAGTGTACGTATCCTTGTGTGCTAATTGACCAAGTGATGCAGAACCGACTGAACTGAGTGGTGAAGCAGTGGCAAAGGCCAAGGTTGCAGCGATGAGGAGGAGGGTGGAGAAACGCATCTAGAGGGCACAGCCGAAAAAGGGTAGAGATTGACAATTGGGAGGAAAAAGTGGAGAACTGTTGAGGAGTGGCTTATCACGTGACTTATTTGGAGTAATTGGAGACCTTCTGAACCCATTCTTTGACTTGCTTTTCACTATCAATACCGACAAAAGAGTCCTTCTTTTTACCATTGTAGTAAGCCTTGACGGTTGGGAGATTTTTGATTCTGTTGGATGCTTTTTGGGATTTTTGTATATCAACAGTAATCAATTTGACGCCATATTGAGCAGTGTACTTTTCCAACAAGGACTTGACGACCTTGCATGGAATAGAATAAGTGGCAAAGTAGTCTACAATTACAGGACCATGCTCTCTGGCAGCATGAATTTCTTCGCGAGTGTATTGAGTTTTGCCTTCTGGAAGGGGAGACGAGCTGATGATGGTGACCACGAGGAGGAGGGCAAGGAAAAGGCGCATTTTTGTGTAAAGCGTGAGGGAGTTTATGATCCAATGGCTCAGCCGAAATGGAGGAATTGGCAATTTGTTTGGGAACAGGTGGTTTATCACATGATTTTCTAAGAGTAGTTCTTCACCTTCCTGACAAAATCTTCAATTTGCTTCTCAGTTTTGAGACCCTCAAAAGATTCCTTCTTTTTACCATTGTAGTAGGACTTGACGGTTGGGAGACTTTCGATTCTGTTGGATGCTTGTTCAGACTGATCCACATCAACAGCAACAAAAGTGACACCATATTGCTTGGTGTACTTTTCCAACAAGGGCTTGACAATTCCGCATGGACCGCACCAAGTGGCAAAATAGTCTACAATCACAGGACCGTGCTTTCTAGCAGCATGGATTTCATGGCGAGTGTACTGGGTTTTGCCTTCTGGAAGGGGAGATGCGGAGATGATGGTGGCAGCAACAGCTACGAGGAGGGCAAGGGAGAAGCGCATTTTTGTGTAGAGTGTGAGGGGAAAGTTTATGATCAAATGGCACAGCCAGAAAAACGATGATTGTTGGGAAACGAGTGGTTGTAACACTGTCTGAGGAATTGTCCAGTGTTGATGTGGTCCTTGAATGACCAAAGTACTCTTGCCAAGGGCCATGAGGATGGCAAACGCCCGAAATCGGAGCAATAGCCCTTATCGATTCTTCCGCTATAGGGTCACGCCACTTTTCCATGACAGATAACAAAGGAAGCCTGGCTGCACTGTCCACATGGTTGGAAGCAGTTGAGCCATGTGCGACGCTTTCAGCTCTCTCAAAAAGCTTAAAGCTCAACTGCCTTCAACTCGATTTTCTTCTCCGCCCCAATTCGCAAACCACACAACACGGGCAAATGGCATTTCAATCGTATCACCCCGTCCCTCAATTTGGAAGGCCTTACACTCCCTCTGAGCACTCGGATTACTCGTCTGACGATGACCTTGCTCCCTCAATCAGTGGACGTCATTCCATTTCACTTTTACAATTGCATTTACCATCCCCCTCACATGACGTATCAGATACGTATGGTTCCTGTACAGATTTAACCACCAGACGTCCTATTAAACGTTCTTCAATGGACCATGCAGCTTTGCTGGATGTCCCAGATACCTGTCTCCGACGGAAAACGGCAAGTCCCCCCCCCTCATGACCTTGTGACCTCTCTTTAGATGGAAAGTGCTACACGTAGGCGTAGTAACTCTTACAAGAGTAAGCGTGACAAGTCCTCCATTCGTACTTCAATGGACGTTCATGGTGGTGGTGGTACTCGCAACAGCCTTATTCTAGTGGGAAGCAGTGATGGAGTTTTCCATAGGTCAGCCACAGTATTGGCCATGCTGCCTGATGACACTGATTCCACCCTGAGACCAGAAATAACGCATACCATGTCACTGGACAGTCACTCTCAACATCTGGCACATCGTGTTTACACGTCCATGACCACACCATCCCCTGACACAATGGTGTTTGAAAGACGTGCTTATCAAACATTTGCAAGGCAATCAGACACACATCCACGGTACTTTATTGAAGAGGAAGATGTGATTGATCCCTTCATGGACCGACCGTATCCAGTGTACACCATGTCACCTTCCATAGATGTACCACGGTCTGGACTGGAACCCAAACATCCAAGCAAGTGGAATTCGTTGCGTACATGGAGGGACAAATTGTTCAGCAAACCACCCAAAGAACAAGCAGAGAGTTTTCGTAAATTTGACACGTTTCTCCTCAAACGATCATGGAAGAAGGCTAGCAAACAACTGGATGAGCAGATGCAAGAAAAGGAAAAGTTTTCCTTTTGGAATGCAACACTCTTTAGTAGCAGCAAGAAGAAGCGGTTCACTGGAGAAACTCGAAAGATCAAGAGTGACATTGCAGGTCAAGGAGAGGAAGATAGTGATTTTGATGATAATGATTCTGTGTATAATTTTGCGACAAAGTCCACGCCTGCATTATCCTTGTTGACTGTAAAAAGGAGAATAAAGCCCTAGGTTTTGGAAGAGTTCATGGGGATGAATGCAGATGATTTAGTCTTGGTTGCTGCTGCTGCTGCTGCATGTTGTGCTTGTAGGTGGGCAGCACGTTCTTGTATCATTGCTATGCGTTCATTATCCGCATCAATCTCCTAAAACACCATTCATATCAAACAACACAAGTTCAACTTACTTCTTGTGTTGGTGGATTGACGCGTCTATGCCGTAACCACGATTGCCATTGTACTGCGAGTTGGCCAGAGTCATACGTCTCGTCATTTGCTGGTTCAACCCAACGTTTGGGGGGACGATCAGCTACAAGCCAAGTTGGACAAATATAGTTGAGCATACCCAATAGCTGCTTTGTGTGTTGATAGTAGTAATTACCTTGAGCGTCCACTCCTGCCAACAGCGTTCGTCTCCATGGAAGTCTGAGTGCTTTGTATTTGAGCCACAGTTGTCTCATTTGGCAGATTCTGATGTTGTACTATCAACCAACATGTACCGCCGTCCAATCCATCCAGCCTCAGCAAGTATCCAAATATATCCTTTTGTCTTTTCATTGTGATTCCAGATCCAGGTGTCATTGTGCCCCCCCCCTGGTATTCAGTCCATGTCAAGTCCTCGCGTTCAATCTCTTACTGTCAATGTTGAGTACTTTACTGTCATCCATTAGGCTACCAACACTCCTCCCTTGCACATAGGAGAATCAATCCCTCTCCTCTCTGCCTGGGAGGCACGTTGTCTGGGTGGCCAGTGCGATGAAAAAAAGGCAGTTGTGCCTCGAATTTTTCACTTTAAAGGAAAGGCACGGCTTTCTATACCATTCATTGTTGCTCAACTGTCACGTTCGATCTTTCTTCTCACCGCACCCAGCTACATCGAGACGACCTACAGGCAGCCGCAACAAACTACCATCTACCATCCACCTTCCTCATTCCCCCCTCAGTAATTGCTAAATTATGGAAAAAGCAAGACGTCCAGGACGTCCACCCAGTCAGTGCAAGGATTGCAAACGTATTAGAAGGGATCACAATCGTCACGTACGATGCGTGCATACCAAACAAGCGACAGTTGCACAGCAACGAGGTAAGCTCATTCACTCTCTCCCACTTGTCATTACTTGTAGGCCCCATGCAAGTCCGTTCACTGGATCCATTATTGGGATTAAGGCGGTCCATGCGCGTCAACAAGCATAGAGTGATTGAAAAAGAGTTGAAGCCACTACTGGAAACTCCGCTAAAGCATAGCCTAAATGAGAGCGCACTTACAACAACACTGCAAGAGGCACCCTTACCACTACTGCGGCCAGGTGCAATTGATCCACCACTTTCTCAACCAGATGTATTGAAATGGATGCAAGCCTTACAGGACTTGCTACCAACTCCGATGCTTTGGTTACCTCATGATACACTATCAAGCACAAGTGTCCCCAACCACTTGGATACCTTCCCGTGGTGGCCCACACTTTCTGGTACGCCCTCAGCCACCATAGATTCTTCATCTCTCTTCTCAGAGTACCTCAAGGACATTTAGTGCAGCAGTCATATACACTTTTGATTTGGTCAGTCAAGAGAGCACTCCTTTTTTTGCACAAAAATTTTGTCCACTCTGCACAGCACCATCTACTTTTTTCTAATTCCACCCACCTCCACACGTAATCCCTCTCACTCTTTATATACAGAATTGCACTTGTTGATTGTGCATTTTACAGGCATCATCCAGTCCAATCAATCATTAATCTTGCCTAGATTTTCTCACCAATTAGAGTAAACAGTCTCATCTCGCCACTACTTAATCTATAATCATCATGCTGTACCACAAAGTTACATTAGCCCTCCTTTTGGCCTCATGCGTTGCTTCCCTTCCATCAACCGCGACCGCTGTCACATTAAAAAAGAGACAAGCTGACGAATTCGATCCAAGTCAAATTCCAGACTTTGATGACATGGAAAACGTTTCCACCAATGCAGCAAGTGGTGGTGGTGACAACTTTGATTTTGAAAACTTTTTTGAGAATCTTGCAGACAACAATGTCGGAACAGGTGGTTCTTCTACTGATGATTTTGACTTTTTAAATGATTCTGGTTCTGGTGGCAGTGGTGAAGTGACGGGTGCTGATCATCTTGGTGACCTTGGTGATATGATTGATAATGGTGATGAGTTACCTGATCCTCTTCCTGATTTAAGTGAAGATTTGGGTTTGGATTTGGATGAATTGGAAGATGGTGACCTTGGTAGTGATGATCCTCGCGGAGGAGGTCGTCCACGCCCCAGTCGTCCTTCCCGCCCTAGTCGTCCAAGTCGTGATGAGTATGAAGATGAGGAGGAAGAGTATTATGAAGATGATGATAGAAATACGCGTCCAAGGTACAACAGACCAAGTAATCAAGGACCACGTCAGCAAGAACGTCCTCGTTATAATGGACCTTCAAGGGGTAATACGCAAAACCACCGTCCACCACCCCCACCTCCTCGTTACAACGGTAACAACCAAGGCGGCAATAATAATGCCAATTACAACCGTGGGAGCTGTAATCAAAATGGTGCTTTTGCCTGTGATGGTACTGCTGGTTTTGTTCAATGTAGCCGTAATCAATGGGATTATCATGCATGTCCTGCCAACACTCACTGCCAAGTCATGAATGGTCAAGTGTACTGTGTTCCTGGCAGTGGTAATGGTGCTGGTGCTACATGTAATCAGAATGGTGTTGCAAGATGTACCAATGGTGGTTACGATGTGTGTACTGGTGGAAGATGGCAAAACCACAAGTGTGGAACTGGTCAACAATGTCGTTTGTACAATGGTGAAGTGTTTTGTGATTATCCTCTCAATGGTGGTCAACCAAGCAGTGGTGGTGGTACACAAAATGGTGGTGCTCAATGTCAAGCCAACACTATGGCTTGTAATGGCTCTGGTTATGACACTTGTGTTGGTGGCAGATGGAAGTACAATGCATGCACAGCTGGTACAGCCTGTAAAATTGCCTCTGGAAAGTTGTACTGCGCTCCTTCTCAAGCCAACAACAATGTCCAACAGCAAGCCTGGAATGGTCAGACTACTGCTGCCTCTACTCCAACGGCTGCTCCAACCACTGCAGCTGCTGCCCTTCCTTACTTTATGATGCCATCCACCACCATCACCATCATTCCACCCCCACCACCTGCTCCAATCATCATTACGACTGGTGGTGGTATGATGATGGGTGGTAACCCAAGTGCCATGTCCTTGCCTGTGCAGTACGTGGGTGGAAATGTGCAACAACAATCTCTTCCTGTCACTTATACTGGTGGAGTTCAAAGTCAAGCCAACACACCTGCACCTCCTCCCACCTACGCTAATAATGTAAGTGGCAAGGCCAACACACCTCCACCATCCACTAAACCAACGTACAACACCAACAATGGCGTCCGTCAACAAAGTAACAACAATGGTAATCCACGTGAATCCTGGGATACTGACAACCAACCCTTTGACCTTGATGATCCCAACGTCTTTAATCAATTAGGCAGGGATAACCGTCCATTTACAGGTTCCAATGGTGATGGAATTGATCGTGACATGACTCCATCCCAAGATTCTAACAACTGGAACTTGAATGGCACTCCTGATCAAATGCTTGACGGTGTGGACAATAGCCAAAACAACATTCAAGACTTTACACAAGATTCCACTTGGAACAATAACAACAACTTTGACAGCTGGAACAATGGTGCTTCAGCCTCATCCAACGTTGATGATCAAATCACTCAATTCAACATGTTTGACAACATGGGTGGTGGCCAAGGTTCATCAATGGACTTTGGTGGTGGTCAAGTAGTCAGTGGAAGTGAACCATCTAATATGGACGATTTGCTTTCTGGAATGAACGGTAGACAGGTTGTCAACCAAGACTCACCATTCAGTGGCGGCGGCTTCTAAGTAGGCTGGGAGAGAACGTGTGTGTGTTTAATACAACAACCCTTTTAATCTTTTTCTTTCTTTACAAAAATGCAAAATGTATGCAGTGCATATAGACGTCTAATCAGCCCTTAGGATATTACCATCATCATGCCACCAAGGCAAGGCCAATCAAAGAGACGTAAGCAACAACGTAGCAGTAGTACACACTCTTCACTCCTCACCTTGATGGTCATTAGAGTCACAAAAAGTCAGAGATGATCAACAAGCACGCTATGGTACATTTGCTACCTCGTTGGATGGATTCAGGCCTTTACTGGATGGTGAAGAATCCATGGAATTACTGCATACACGTCATAGGCTCTTTTATGACACGTGGCAACAGTTACAAACGCGCATTGATCAGACCATTCACGCGTGTTATACAAGGACATTTGAAGACTTGAATACCTTTATTGGTGCTAGTCGTGACGCGTTACCTACTGCGCTGCTGGTTTCTAATGTGGATTATGCGGATCGTATGCATGTGTACGAGTTTCTTGGAACAATGTGGAAAGAACATCATGTGGTACAGGTTGCGACTATGCATATACAGACGCTTAAAAAGTTGTTGCAGGCTGTGATTGAACAAGTTGGATTGTCACAAGGTGAAGAAGAGGAAGAGGGGGAAGAGGAAGAGGGACAAGGTGCTCAAGAGTTCTCATTTGTCGATCACAGTCCTACGGGTCAAAAGGCTTCATATGACCCCTCACTTCTTGTGGAATGGTACGCTTCTACTAAATTCACTGGCAAGTTGATCATTGTCTTGCAGGACGTGGATACCATGGTCACCGGAATCCTTGATCAATTTGTATCCATCTGTAATGATTTGTCCATCCCGATCATCCTTGTATTTGGTGTGACGACACCCTTGGAATCCTTTGTGACATCTCTTCAAATTCCCACACTTCAACAAATTCACCTACAAGCCTTTCAAGCACGTACCTCAGAGACTTGCATGGATGCCCTGTTTGACTCGTTGTTTGTGCAAAGTAACTTGTTTCGTGTGAATGAAGGTATTTACAAGTTCTTTTTAGACAAATTCACACTGTATGATCAGTCCACGTGTGGGTTTATCAACAAGTTCAAGTATGCTGTTATGGATTATTTTTATTCTAATCCACTTTGTGTATGGACTCTTGGTGATCAAAGTGGTGGATGGACACATGAACATGCTGAATGGGTACGCTCATTGGATAGCGTGCAAAAGTGGATGGAAGAGTTGATGACTGCAGGTCAGCTGGATCTTGTACGTCAGTTACTGACACAGGATCAGCAAGTGTTGGATTCTATACTTGCATGGAAACAAGCCTACCGTGATTATTGTACAAAGTTCCAACAGGCTTTCCAACAACTTGCTCATCTTCAAGCCACACTATTGACCTCACCACAACCTACACGCATCTTGTTGCTCTACATACTTCAAGGTAAATTGACGAGTAGCGAGTACTTTGAAGAACTTGTGCTTGCCATGAGTTCCATGCAACCTGCACTACCAGTTGATACGATTCATAACCTCACCACCAGTTTACAGCCACCCACTTTTTTACAAGGTCATGAACTGTTCTTTTACTCCAATGTACAACTCTTGACCAACACGTTTCATCCACCACAAGCAGCAGCATTACAAACAGCATTGTGCAAACCACATCACTACCTCCAATGCAACTGTTGTCCAAAGCATCACCTGTCACCAAAATTACCAGATATTTCAATTGCATACAAACTATATTTGGAATGTAGCAAGTTTATCAACCTACAAGATTGGTATGAAGCGTTTGCCTCCATTCTTGAACGTGAAAAGTATCCTTCTCCCACCAAAGCTGAAATGGCTGCACGGTTCTGTAACGCGGTGATTGAAATGGAATGGCTGGGTTTGATCAAGAAGACTACGAGAAGAGTGGATCATGTCGTTCGATTGGATTGGGATTGAAGCCTGTCGTAAGATTTCTACAGACACCGTTGCCTTTGCTCTCATCATCACACCATCATGGCTAACGAACTCGTCCCACCTCCATCATCTTCACTCCCCATCCCACTTCCTTCCCCACGCCCTAGTCATAATGATCGTCGCTCACCTTCCTATCATTACCAACCACGATCATCTGCCCTCGATCGTGTCCATCTCGAACAAACACAAAACTCCTTTCGTGGGTTCTTTACCCTCTTTTGGATAGCCATGGGCACTTATGCTCTGAACACTTTAATCAGAAATTGGAAAGAGATGGGCTCCCTTCTCTCCCTACGCCTTTTCGGTATCTTTACAATTGATCTTGGTGGTTTACTCTTTGCTGATGTGTGTATGGTACTTGCCATGACGCCCATGTGGTGGTTTCAATGGATAGTAGCACGTGGTTGGATCCCTTGGAGACCACTAGAACTCGTTCTACAACACGCCTATCAAACTGCCTTTTTGTTTACATGTGTGTGGTGGACCCTTCAAGGCGATTGGCCATGGGTTCAATCTGGTGTCTTTACAATGCATTCAGTTGTCATGTTGATGAAGATTCATTCGTATGCTGCTCAAAACTCTTGGTTCCATCAATTGGATAGAAAGAGTCGAGTGTTGGTCAAGAAGCTCAAAGGCTCTGAATTGTCAACAGAAGAAGCAGAAGCACTTGCATTGCAATTAGAAGATATCGAAAGTGAACTCAAGCCAGGAGATGTACGGTATCCTCGCAACTTGACTGCCTACAATTGGGTGGATTACCTCTGTGTGCCTTCTCTCGTCTATGAACTCCATTACCCAAGGACAGACAAGATTCGTCCTTGGTACGTCATTGAAAAGGCAGCAGCCACCTTTGGTACCATTACACTCCTTTACCTCACCATTGAACATTACATCATTCCAGTGATGCGAACAGCTGACCAAAACAACTTTTTCCAAATGCTCCCACAGCTCCTTTTTCCCTACCTCATTGCTTATTTGATGGTGTTTTACATTATCTTTGAAGGCATTTGTAATGCTGTGGCTGAATTGACTCGATTTGCTGATCGACAGTTTTATGAAGATTGGTGGAATTCCATCACATGGGATGAATTTGCACGTAAATGGAATAAGCCAGTTCATCACTTTTTACTCCGACATGTATATTTACCATTGCGAGTGACTCTCAAGATTCCTAAATTCCATGCTAATTTGGTCACCTTTCTGCTCTCTGCATTTGTACATGAATTGGTGATTGCTATTACAGTTCGTCAAGTCCGCATGTATTTCTTTGGATTGCAAATGTTTCAAATTCCCTTGATTATGATTGGTGAGAAGATTGGTCAATGGGGCATGCAAACCTTTGGAAACTGGTTCTTTTGGATTGGTATGATGATTGGTCCTGCCCTGTTAACGTATGTGTACACGTGGGAGTCGTTTTTGGCTGAAGCAATTGCAGTGCAAGGTTGAGTGAGTTTTGTGTTGAGAGATTATACATATATCCGATTATTTTTTGTTTACATTTTTCCCTCTTTTTGAAATGAACACCGCTGCAAGAGATTTACTTGAACTGTGTGCAGTTGGTCATTATGACTTGATGATGATTACCATCAAGAGGAAATGTAGGCGTATCAAAGACTCTTTGCATGAGGAGGGTTATGTCGAGTTGATGGAATGGATCCTGCGACTTGTACCCTTTTACCACTACCACCCCGTTCATGACCTCATGGAAGCAATAATGGATAGATGGATGCATACGGATGACTCGACCGCGCATTTGATTACCCTGTGTGATGCACTGCAATGGAACTTTTCAACACCACTGTATGCACGGCTCTTGGCACACGATACCTCACTCCTCAAACACCGCCTAGCTCAAGTTGTGGACATTCCTATTGTACATGATGCATTTGTTGCAGCATTATCACCCACCACAGCACTGATTTGTTTGGAAACTCTTACTGTCAAGCATTCAGAATTGGTACGGCTGTTGTGGACACGCCATCCTCAAACCGCGTCACTATTGGAATGTCCTCCTCACACGCATGCACTCCTTCAAGCAGATCCTCAACACCTTCTTGAAGCACTAGCAATCTTTTCCAAGCATCCACCTCAACCCCATTCACTTACAATTGACCTCCTATTGGCCTCAATCTTTTCCTCAACTCTCCACTCCATCCACTCCAACGCTTTTACAGATATGCAACTTTATCACCTCGCTCATCTCTTTCCTTCCATCTGCCAACCAACGCTCCTCTACCACGCCCTCCTCCTCCTCGCCGAATCCACTCCACTAACAATCCACCCCATCTTTTCCCCTATTCTTGATCTAATTTGTACGACACCAACGCATCAATCTTGTGCACATTTGTACTAAACGACCGTAACCTCACTTGCTCCGCATTCTTTTGAATGAAATGAGGATCAGAATCAATCCACTCGATAGGAACTTGTGCCTGTCTATCCGCATACACCAAAACATTAAAACTACACTTTTCTTCCAGCATTGGCAAAAACGTGACACTGGCCGTAATCTGCCTAATAATGGCTTGAATCTCTTGATGAATGTCCTTTTCACTCTTTGTCTTTGTTGGCGCGTCAACATCCCTTTCCATTACATGAATATCAAATTGCCAACGTTCTAGAGTCTCACCACTTTCGACTGATTTAATAGCAAGGACAAGTTTGGACATTTGGCCTTGCATGAGCCAAGAGCGCAATTGGTCCATTACTTTTTTAAGGTAGGTGATTAGGCGGTCATCGGTTGTTACTAGCATATTCAACCCGTATTTTTTAGTCATTTTGAAATCTTCAGGTGGGTAAATGCCACGTTGAAATAGGATTGAATTGATGGAGTAATCAAAGAATTCAACAATTGTGTCGGTTGATCCTTTTAATGTGATTTTATGTGCTTGTTGCATGTTGACAAGAGTTTTTGCCAGTCACTTTCATCCCTTACTCCCCCATAGACTTCAAGCCATTCACTCGTGGGAAGGGTGAGGTCGTAATTGAGGGTATGGAGGGCCATGTAAACGCATGTACAGGCTAAATGACGCGCATTTGTACGGCATAGGTCGGGGTGGAAGATGAATGTGTTGGCTAATGTCCATGCAAGTGTGCTCGCGTCTTGGCAAGAGGGTGCGGTGGTTGTGGTGCTAGCGTAAGTGCCTTGCATACAGTCCATTAGCCACATGACCCATATATGCACGGATTCGACGTGTACTTTGAACTGAATGCATCTGAGGACGACGAGTTCGGTTTGGACAATGGATTCACGGAGTGCATGATAGGTTGGATCGATTTTGAGGGAGGGACGGTCTGGATAGATACAGGTATAAAAGACGTTGACTACACTGCGTACTTTGATGGTTGGGATTTCTAGAGTTTTGCAAGCGAGATGGATGCATGCTGCACCGAGTAGGAGCTCATCGAGTTCAAAGGGCGTTGAGGTGGATTGAACTTGGAAAAAGTAATAAAGCGCGTGATGTAAACAAGCAATCGGCAATTCCAAGAGATGAGTTGCTTCTTTGATGATTTGGAGGGGTTCTGGTTTAGTCGTGCGTGGTTCCAGAGGTGTTTCGTTTGCTTCAGGACACGGACGATGTAGCCAATCAGGTGGAAGAACGGATTCCATGTGGTTACTTTTATATAGTGAAAATTTATATCAACTAATCATGAGCTTTACACTTTTACTAGCCAAATCTGCAAAGGCCTTCTTTTGAGCATGGCTGACAGAGTGAAAGGATCCACTGTCTGGGAGGTTCGCAAATCCAATGTCAGCAAGTGGAGGTTTTTGTGTGGGACGAGGTGTTGGGCTGTAAGTCATGGTACAAAGGATGGATTGGACAGCTTCAATGACGGCGACAGATTGACTACTTCCAATAACTTGGTTCATTTTGGTTATTAGGGATTCGTAAAAGATGGGAAAGACGTCTGGCAAGAGTTTGGCAGCTTCTGCGAGGAATCCATACAGGAAGAGTTGCTCTGAATCAAACTCTGCATTGTTGAGCATGGTGACCATCATACTGATGAGGAGCATGGCGGTAGTTTGGTCTGAAATAGAGAGTTTTCCAAGTATTGCGTGATAGACACCATCGGATTCCTTCAAACCTTGCTGATCAATTATACCAACCAACCACAACAATTCACGCAATTCAGAGTTCTTGTGGGCCTGAGTTAGCAGGGGTGCAAGGTAACCAAGGGCATCTGGATTGACTTGTCCATCAATGGCATGTCCCTTGCAAGTGATTTCAAGCAACGTTGTGAGGGCACTGGAAGTGGCAGTGACCGTGAGTGGATGCTTGAGGCCCTTGAGAAGGACAGCAGAGACTGCAAAGGAGAAATTGACTTGAAAGGACTGGTAAATGTTGACAGGTGAGTCTTCAATGGGGATACGACGTTCCATGAGGTATTCAGCTGGGGTTTGTTTGACAAAACAGCCATGCATATCCAAATTACGCAATACGACTTCAAGGAGGTTCAAGGCTGGTGGGAAGAGAGGAGCGTGTCCAATTTGTGCAAGAGCCATAGCCAGCCAAAACATTTGATGGAGGTAAGGGGAATCTGCGGCAAGATTTTCAGCAATGCTAGTGAGGCACATGACGATACTGACAATCAAACTGCAGTCACCATCATCAAATAGAGAGATAGCACCCTTGAGAGAGACGAGGATTTGGTATAGGAGATCATCATCGACTTCATCACGAGCAAGGCATCCCATCACAACAAATGCACGAGGTTGGATGGCTGGGTTATACTGGAACGTCGTGATGGTCACCAAACTCATCCACCTTGCACGCCAACCATTAGCAACCTCCACATTTGGTGCACTCAAGGCTATGGCATCCAACATCATATGTACAATAGTTTCAAGGGAAGAGAGTGGCATGCTTTCTGAATTAGATGTAATGGAATCAGATGAACGTGTAAAAGCGGTAGTGGAGGCTTTGGTCAAACCAAATAAGAGGCGAGTTTTGGGTTCAGAGAATTCAGCCAGTAGCATGGTGAGGGATTGACGTTGGTTTTCAGAGAGGTCTTGATTAGTGCTGAGGGACTGGACAGCGTTGATCACGATGCCGTGAATAGTAGAACGGATGAGGGATGGACCAGTGGCTACAAGGATGGATATGATGTGGAAGAGTTCAGGCAAGTATTGCTGGATACGAAGGCGGTTGTTGAAGGAGCGCATGATGGCAAAGCGAACAAGGACGCAGATTTCATTCCAGGAAGCATGGCTGGTTAGATTGCGTGTGGGTCGAAGGGATGTGTTTTGAATGACACGACGAAGGCGAGCCATAATCTTGCCACAGACATTACCAGATTCGAATGTAACAAAGGTATTGGCAATAATGTCTGAGGATGGTGAAGTCATGCCCTTATCCACACTAGAGGTGATGAATGCGTCAATGAGCATGGGAATCAGAGCATCCACACGACCAAGAGGAAGCCAAATCTTGTTTTGAACAGCATGATACATTTCGACATCCTTGATGGTGAGTTCGATCAACTTTGTGAGGATTTCCCTGAGCTTTTTGTGCGTCATGATGTTGCCTTCAGTAGAACCACGAGCCACCTTGACCATGTTGGCGAGCCATGGTACCATGTATTCCAAACACACGTTCTTGAGAGCAATGGTGGACTTGCCATACCCAGCAAAGCTTTCGTGAAGGAATTCAACAGTGAGTTGTGGCTCAGACACTGCCAGCTTTTCACTAACAGCACGAATGAATGCAGTACTGTTGGCTGGAATGCAAAGATCTAGAAGGATTAGGGGGGAAAGAGTTCACCAGTAGTCACCTTTGGCACTTTGCAATTGACCACCAACGTCAAAGTTAAAGGCAGTCACTAATGCATAAAGTAAATTGTAAGCAGCAAGTCGAAGGTTGGCTTCATCACTTCCCAGGTTCAACAAGGCCATGTTGAGGAGTTTTCCAGGTACATCACTGGGGCGAATGACACTCTTGTTAAAGTTGATGGATGGCATAGATCGCTGCACACGGTTCATGGAGGAACGAATGGATTGGAACATGGTTTCAGCACGATTGTTGCTGAATGTGATTGTGGTGTTGCTATTTTTGAGTTTGAGGACAATCGTGCTATCTTCTACTTGATGCTTTTGCAATGAAACGTCTTCAATGTCTTGATTCCTGTATACATCATTGAAGGTGGCATTCATACCAAGGATTTCTTGTTTCTGTGCCTAAGTGAAGTTGAGAGAGGGAGAGGTGAATGATGGTACCGTTGTCACTTGCAATACTTCAGAACACACCTTGATGGACGTGGAAATGGGCATCCTGGAAGGAGTGACCTTGTTGACAGGGGTGAAAGTGAAACCATTTTCCATTTCCAATGCAGCTAAAAAGGGTGAGCTTGAACAAATGAGGAGGGGCTTACTGGTCCATGTAGGAAGGCGCAATTCAGAGGGAGCAACATACTCGTGCAATTCAGCCAACGTGATGGCAAAGATGGATCGCCTAACCAGTTTGTCAGAGAGCTTTCTGCTGAGGCTTTTGGTCCACTTTTTGAACGCACTGCAAGTGTTGTAAAAGTAAATCGCAGCTAAATTTCGCTCTGCTCCATAAGGAAGTAAACTCAGCAACTGAGCGACCCATTGGTCAGAGAGTTCGTTGGCTGCGCCAAACAAGGTCAAATCCAATACAAGTTCGTAGGGACGGTTAAAGGCGAGTTCCATGGTGTGTAGGATGTAAAAGATGAGCAACTCCTTGTCAATGGTTTCCATGTTGACGCGCCTTGCAATAAAGTAAAACATGGGACGTCTTTCCTTGGAGAAACTTCCTTCATAAAAGAGGCGTTTGGCTTCCATAGCCTCCAGATCATCTGTGCTGTACTTGCTCATGAATTCTTTGTAGGCTTGATTCGTTGCTTTGGAGGCACCAACATTTACAGGAATAATGGCCTCTAAAACTTCATCTGGTGGAGGTCCAAGTTGAGCAATGAGTGTGGACAATTTGTCAAAGGTTCTTCTGGATGCCGTGTACTGCAACTCCAATTCTGCTGCAGTTGCTTGGGAATCCGCTCTTCCAAGGACATGTCCTAATCTGATTGATGGCCTGCGCGTATTCAATTCAGAACCAATATTTTCAAGGTTTTCGTATAGATAACGATGAAGGCGAACCAATTCCACTTCTTCAAGTTGTTGAACAGTAGATGCATTTGCAGGTGCACCACTTGATTCCTGGCTGATGGGACAAGCGGAAGAGACTTGCACAATAAAATTGTTCATATACTCCATGTTGACCACTAAAAAGTCATTCATGGGAATCATGAAGGGTTCGTTGCTATCAAACAAGACAAGGTTGGCAAGCTTTTGAATGACTTTAGCGACGAGGACTAAACCACGGCGTACTTCACGGGATTGAATGGGCTGCACGAGTCCATGGGTTTCGGGAGCACAAATGGCAGGGCAAAAGAAACGTAGAAATAGGAAACCACTGACAGCAGTAAGTCGTGCTTGTGCTTGAGGAAACTTTCTAGCAACCATTTTAGCCAAGTAAAAGCACACTTCACGAATGGGATCTGGAATAGAATTCGCAGACACAAAGATTGCATCCAAGAATTGTTGAGTCATGGTTTTCATAGCAATGAGATGCGCAGCCACATTAGTACCTGGAGCAAGACGACTTGGATCCAATTCAAAGTCGTAGTTGGCTGGGTTGTTGATGGTCTTGCTGAGCAATGGTTGCAACGTGTCACGGAGGTACTCATAGCCATGCAACTTGGCAAATCCACTCATGAGGCGGGTAAACACGCAATTGCGACGGAGCAATTCTGCTGCATTATCTGGACGCTTCAGTTCTTGCTCAAGGGCATACAAAAGTAACTTGAGTGTTTTTCCCTTCTTTTCTGCAATTGAAAGTAACAACCCACTCATGGCATCGAATTCAGGTGCAGGGCAGACTTCACTTAACATAAGGGCAATGATGACCTTGTTTTCCATCAGCAAATCTACCATCTTTTCGTATCGATTGTTCTTGACGTTTTCCTCAAGCCCTTCAAATTCTGTGTCTTGATACAAGATGTTGCTGAGTACTTGCATAAAGGCTGTGCGCGTTTTTGAATCTTCATGATAGCCCATTTCCAAAGAATACTTGAGGCCAGATTCAACGTTAGCACTCAGTAAATTGGATAAGGCAACGATGGTGTAATCCTTCAATGGACCCAGGTCCTTGACGAGCTCTCTGTGCTTGGACAAAAAGATGCGGAGTTCGTGACCACCTTGCACACTCTGCGTTCCAGTTTCGATGGCTTCAAGTGCACGACAGCGATTTAATACCTTGAGAAAAAATGTAAAGTACTTGTCAAACAAACGATGTTTTGCAATCGCAATGTCCAAATCCCTGCTCAAATCTGTGGCTTGGAGGGGAAGCTGGTAGAGGAGGGCACATACGGTCTTCATGCATGTTTGATCAAACTCAAAACGAAGGGGTTCATTGCGACTCATAGCGGCAGTTTCTTCAACGATCACTCCAAGGTTACTGTTGACAGGATGCAAGCTGCTGGAATCTGAGAGATTTCTAGCCATGGCCAAATGATCTACTTCTTTCTTGGAGAAATCAGATGTCCATTCGATGATGATCTCCAACAACCTATTGCGGAATTTGATTTCTTGTCTCAACCCAAGGTAATGCTTCTTGGATATGACAGTTTCCAACAACAGGCACAACTTCAACTTGGCGCTCAGGGCAACAGAAGTGTTACCCAAACGCTTCAAGTACTTGGCAAATGAAAGTACCAATCCACTGACATCAACCACATAAAGTGAGTCGGGCGACTCGTGAATTCGCTCAAGGATCACACGGATTACAGTCACAGACTCTTCAACAAATGACGTCCAACGATCGTTTGTGCTGACACTATCGCGAGAAAAGAAGGCAGTCACCACGCTCTCCAAATGACGGAAAAAGATGACGTACAATGCGGGATTGAGGTCATTACCAAGTGTTTTCTGAACCATGTTTCGCACCTTTACGTTGTCACAAACGAGCAAGTCCACCAAGTCGTGTACGAAACGGTCAACCAGGCGAGTATTTTCTGTGGTAAGGGAGCTTTGAGCATTATTTTCAGCATCATTTGGCTCATTCCCACGTTCCTGGAGGCAAATACCACCAAGTGCACAAAGGAATCCAGTGTAATTTTTCCAATCCTCACGGGCTTCCAGAACTTGAAGCGAACTGGCCGAGATTTGCAGCAAAGTATTCCATCGCCTGTAGATTTCCTTCCATGCAGTAAGATTACCAGGAGTTGGTTTCACCATCTCCCTTAGTTTCTTGCGAATACGCTTTTGTTGAGCCATTGAACCGACTTTAAATACACTTGCGGACGTCAACTCTGTGTATGTGTTGTAATTCTCCACAATGGTTAATTGAGACAAATAAGGGGAAGCGGATCCGAGTTCTTGAGCCTGTTCTTCCATGATGTTTGGTACTTCGTCAGCAAGTCTTGCTTCTTCACACAAATGGCCGAGGCATGTGATGGCCAAGTTGCAAATGTCCGTATCTGCAGAACACAGCATTACTAACAAGGCGGTTTCCAAGGAAAGACTTGCAGAAAGACGATCAGGTACTTCGATACCAATGTTGATTTTGTCCTGCCTTTCACGCAAAAAGTCGTTACGGAGTACCAATAGCTGCCTTGTGAGCTCAAGGGTTGAACGAAGGCCACTTTCACCCTTTTCGTACCCCAGCAACTGAATTGCGAGAGCCAACATTACTTTGCTGCTGATAATCCAAAATGAACGCATAGTGTCGCTAGAACCACCCCACTGTTCCATGAGAGTTGAATTGTGCAAAGTCAGTAGTGCTTCAGCAGCATAAGAACGTAAAGCAACGCTTGGATCCTTGAGCCAACCAATCAATCCAACCAAGAACTTGCAACTTTCCTCACGCCGTTTCTCAATAACATCATTGTACAAGGCCAATTTGGGATCGGTGCAATACAACCGCAGAATGTTGAGAACCAAATCATGCCATTGATTGGACTCTTGAGCTGCCACAACAGCTGCATTGACGGTCCTCCTTCTTATACCCATCATTATGTTTTGTTGTTGGACTTGTGGAGTAGGCTGAGATGCGATGTGATCCAAACCTTGCTTTTCTTGCAAAGCGATGCCCAACAAACGTCGAATGGGACCTGCAACCACAGAGTACATGTTGGAGATGGATGGATTCCAGGACAAGTGAGATTCAAGTGCAACAGTGTAACAACTCTTGACAAGGACTAAGCGAAAGGCCATAGGTGCACCATCATTCAAGCACAAGGGAATCAAACTGCGTAGGGTTTTGTGAGGATACAATCTGAACAAGGCTGTTAGACAATCTGTCATGAGATGTTGATCGACAACGCCCTCTGAATTGAGGAATGGCTTGGCAGGATCAAACAATTTACCTTTGAGTTCGTTTTCTACATCTGGAAGCAACTGCCACAATACTGATTTTTCATCTCGGTTGACATAAGTTGCAGCCTTGCACAAATCCACAAAAGCCAGAGCCGCAATATCTGCCAACTTTCCACTCAACGAGTTCTTGAGGGTGTTGATGAAACTTGCCTTCTTATACGAGCTGTCTGACACAACTATCTTGAGTAAAATGTCAGGACATAAGACCAACAACATCACTTGCAATGGCCAAAACATGGCTTTTTTCCTTGGAACACTTTCAGTTAGGCCATTGCAGAGGTCGAATAAGGTTTCAGGGTTACCATCGAATCGTCGCTGGGATCGATTTAGTTCTGTGAAATCTTTGGGGTAAACTTCAATCCAATTCCAAATAGCCTTGCGCAACACCACAGCAACAGCCAGTTGAGAATTGCGTTTTAAGATGGGGAAATCGCGAGAGAGATCCTGAAGGACCAATGACAATCGTCTAGAGTTCAGGTTGCACCATTCCAACAGTCTCAAATCGGATATATCTGTGTTTTCTTCATAAGCATTGGTGAGGAAGGTCAAACGCGCCTTGAATCTCTGGGAGAGGATCGACCAGTTGCTTGCGCTCAAGTAAAAGAGAATCCTTCCAGCACTCTTTTGCACATCAGCCATGAGATTGTTTCTTTCTTGAATGGCACTCATGGAGTTGTTGGATAAACTAGTTCGCAAATCACGATTTGCGTCTACAGAAGAAGTCCTTGAACCACCGATTGAAGTCGTCGCGTTGTTTGTACCAGACCGATTAGGAGGAGTGATCATTAGGAATCGACCGATCACTGTTGAAAGAAATTTGGCCAATGGTTCATCCAAAGGAGGAGGATCATCGAGTGGCACATTGGCATCTATGGGAGCCATGGTAGAGGCCAATTGAGCAATGGATTCTGTAGAAGGTCGTTGACCCAATGTACCACCTTGCATATATGTGGCTGCCGCGTCTTCTGCAGTCGTAGGATTTTGACGCGTATTCTCCCCCATACTACGGTCACGATGTCGTTTCCAATGGTACGACATACACGCTCCAATAACCTTGAGTATGAACAATTGAGATTGTAACATCTTGACACTTGGACCTTCTTCGCTTAATAGCCCAGCAGACTAAATCACGTTATGTACCGGGTAAATATAATCGTACCTTGGTGATGTTTTCGAGTAAAGTGAGCAGGGAATGAACGGCAGCAGGTAATCTGTTCTGTGACAAATCCACAAGTGATCGTATTGTTTGCTGGACGATGGGGTCAGCTTCCATCACCTCTAATTTCTCCGAGGTATTGCATGGGAGCTATAAAAGCATGTCAGCCAGCATAGAGTGGTCATTACCTTTGCACCCAATCGATTGGTGAGAGACAAAATGAGAACCGCATCTCCATTCATGATGAGGGGAGATTTGAGCAGTTGTACAAGATGAAGAGTTTAGATTTGATGTGGATCGGATGGATAGGTGTTTTGCGGAAAAGATGAAGGGAAACGGGGGCTAATTGATGTTGGGTGGGTGGGTGTTGGTGTGAGAAAATGATGAGCAGAGGTGGAGATGTGAGGCGGCAGACTGCGTTTTTTGCACAATAGAGAGGTTATACAACTAATTTAATTCAAGCAGCATCCCTTGAAACATGACCATACTAATGAAACTGTATTTTTGCTGACTACCTTGATAGAATGTCTTCTTTAGATAGCATGATACAGTGCCTTAAGGTGACTTTTGAATTGTCACTGCACAACAGACGCAGCACTGGCAGCTCAAGCAATGTAATGTCATTGGATGTATGAGACTCTGGAACCGTGATGTGAACACTGTAAGAAACATCAGACATGTATTTTTGTATGCAAATGAACACAATGGTGAACGCCCTCTATCTCTAAATCACAGTGCTTATTTAAAGCTAGAACCATTGTCTTTTTGACTCAAGTACCAAGGACTATTGAGGCAATGTGTAAATGAGGATTGTTGACTTTTAACTCAATAGCACATGTCAGTTTTGCATAGTTTTCGTGTGAAAGGCACGTGGGAAAAACTGCTCTCTTTCAAGGCGGTTTGGCGGAGTGGTTAACGCGGTGGCCTGCTAAGCCATTTCCCTTTGGGAGCGCAGGTTCGAATCCTGCAGCCGTCGCTTTTTGCTCTTGATCTCAACAATGTTGAAGCAAGACAAGTTCAATGCATCACTTTTTTTTGCTCGCAAGGACTCGGCTGGAGGAGACCTGTGAAAAACGTTCCACTTTACAAGAAAAAAAATGTTACCAGACGCCCTCAGATTGCACGACTTTCCTTTCCACTTTGCCTCTCATCCCCCTCTAGAAACATCCACCACGACGCCTATGTGCTCGAATCGTTTTATTCTAATGGCCAGCCCTCACAATTCCTCGTATTCAATCGTGAATCAGGGCAAATCTCCCAGGCACCATCATCTGCACCACCCCAATACAATTACACTTCCACCATCAACGTGTATGGCTGTATGGGTGTCATTCGATTCATCTCGGGCGATTACCTTGTCATGATTACCGATCGTCAAGTAGCTGCACGTTTAGACCAGTCCACCATCTACAAGGTCACTGGAACCCGTCTTTATCCCATGGCTCGCAGTATCACCCACTTGTCTGAATCCAAGGCCCATGATGAACTGCAGTACCTCGAACTCATGGACAATGCCTTGCAATCAGGGTTCTTGCACTATTCCACTAATTACGACTTGACCCTTTCCCTTCAAAAACAGTCTCAATTGGGTAATCAATCAGCTCATCCAATGTGGCAAAGGGCTGATGACCGGTTCTTCTGGAATAGACACCTTGCAACTCCTTTGATTGATTTAGCCAGGAGCGGGATTCCATTGGATGAATTTATCCTTCCTGTGGTCCATGCCTTTGTGGAAGTCAAAGTCACGTCGATTCAAGGTAATCAGTTTACCTATGGACTCATTTCACGTCGTTCTCGCTTCAGAGCAGGCACCCGATTCTTTTCACGTGGTGTAAACAGTCATGGACATGTCTCCAACTTTGTGGAAACGGAACAATTGGTCCTCTTTGGTGGAAAGCGTTCCAGTTTTATTCAGACACGCGGCTCCATTCCTCTTGTTTGGACTCAAGTGGTCAATACAAAGTACACGCCTCATCTCAAGTTGTTCATGGATCAAGGCACTTTTATGGCTGCCAGGAAGCACTTTGATGACCAGATTGCTCGTTATGGCCAACAAGTATTGGTGAATTTGGTTAATAAGCATGGGTATGAGCGTCCAATGGGTGAAGGTTATCAGCAACTTGTGACTGAATTGCATGATGAAAAGCGTTTGCATTACATTCATTTTGACTTTCACAAGGAATGTTCTCGCATGAGATGGGATCGCATTAGTCTTTTGATTACGGAGATTGAAGATGATTTGCAGCAACAAGGCTACTTTATGCAGGACGATCAAGGACATGTGGTGCACGTCCAGCAAGGAACTGTGCGTACCAACTGTATGGACTGCTTGGATCGTACCAATGTGGTGCAAAGCGTTGTTGCACGCCACATGTTGACCAAACAGTTGGTGGAAATTGGAGTATTGTCTACAGGCTCTACCGTGACAGATGAAGGCTTTGTTGACATGTACAGGCATGTATGGGCTGATCATGCGGACGCCATCAGTATTGCTTATTCTGGTACAGGGGCACTCAAGACGGATTTCACGCGTACAGGTCAGCGTACGTATGCTGGTGCACTTCAAGATTTGCGCAATTCCATCGTGCGTTATGTCAAGAACAATTACTTGGATGGGAAGCGTCAAGATGCTTATGACCTGTTCCTTGGTGAATATGTAGTGGCTGAGCACCACGATTCTCCCTTTCAATTGACCAGATCTGCAAGGTACCATGCAGTCCCCATCATCATTGGAAGTGCCTTGTTGATGATTTTACTGGGATTGTTGACTTATCCAACCACAGATTTGTTTACTATTGCCAACACTCAAGGTATTTTGATGGACAGGGTTGCTAGTATTTGGTACATTTTACTTTATACGTTGTTTTGGTTGGCAGTGTTGTGGATGGGCATTCGCATGTTGGTTGAGAATGGCATTGAGTTTATCGATTGGCCTCGCCTTGTTCCTTATCCCTACATCCATAATGGCAAGTCACAAAGTGCAGCAGTGGTTGTGGACATGGATAAGCGTGACTAGTTTATCTTTCTCTCTCTCTCTCTCTCTCTATACTTTATAAAACTCCATTGGTAACCAATCTCAATCCAGCTTGTCCAATAATACTGTCAGCATAAACATCATCATAGAGGGATGAAATGCTGGTATAGGCACGTTCGGCCAAGTAAAGCGCCATGACACCAGCAACATGAGGGGAAGCCATGGACGTACCACTCATGGTCGCCACACCAGATTTAGCAATGCCATTACTGACAATGTTGACTCCAGGAGCATAAAGTGCAACACAAGCACCCCAATTGGATGAGGCTGCTTTGGCGTCCGTATTATCCACTGATCCAACTCCAAACGCACCAACAGCACTTGCAGGTGAAATACCACATGCATCCATATTAGAATTACCAGCAGCAGCAACCACAGCGATACCCATGTTGTAAGCCTTGAGCACTGCTTCATCAACAGCCTGAGATTTAGCGCCACCAAGTGACATGTTGATAACGGATTTAAAGGGCCGGAGTCCAGGACGTGTTGCAACAAACTCCAAACCAGCAATAATTGTTGAAATGCTGGTAGTAAGACGTGAGCTCATAACCTTGATACTGTAAACAGTGGCTGATTTCGCGATTCCAAACTTGGATCCACCAATCGTACCAGCCACATGCGTACCATGTCCATGAAAATCATCAGGTGTTTCATTGGTGACAAAGTTCTTGAGTGGAATAACACGTCCACCAAAATCATTCAAACTAGACTTGATACCAGAGTCCAACACATAGACATCTACACCAGAACCTGCACTACTTGGGTACACGTATGGACCTGGTTTGGAAGTGGAAGTTACTAGTTTAAGCTGGTCTGTACGGGCCAAACCCCATGACCCAGCAGTGTTTTGAGTAGTTGTTGATGAGAACGTATTGCCTGTGTACTCCAAATCATCTTCAATGTACTCGATGACATTAGAGAAACGTCTGAGGATATTGGCTTTGAGGGCTGGTGGCATGGTAACGGCTACTCCCTTGTAAAACTCTGGATTAAAGGTATGATGGAGCCGAAGGGATGGAATGTTGACTACATCTTCATAACTAGCGTCGTCTTTAAACTTGATAATGTAGGGTTGTGGTGGACCGTTCTGATTAGGAGCACTGATGATGACGGAGGGGATTAAGAGGAGGAAGGACAAGATGGATTTCATACTATACTATAATTATTTGTAAAAAAAAGGTGGAAATAAACTGGTCCCACCACCAAGGAACAAAGCAATGGTGCTCAGCTCTGTGGACATGTAGTCCCCTCATCCCCCACGGGAAAAGGGGGAGTTGCGTAACCCCAAGTCCAAACAGGCAGTCACAAACCATCACCCAATTTTTTTCTCTCATCTGCCCCATCTGTGTCTCTATATTAGAAATGGCTCGTCTCTTAATAATCTCTTCCTTATTATTGTCTACATTAATCCATGCAGCCCCTCAATCTTTAGATGCATCGGGCCAACTCTCTGCTTTTAGTGCTCCATCTGAAACCACGACTTATCCTGTCATCATCACCCTCCAAGAAGATGCTTCCAAGGATGAAGTCTCCAACCGTATTGTAGAGATGATGGACGCCAGTGCTGCTGATAATGAGTACAAGGCAGACCTAGGCATCGTTTTAAATGGCATTACTGGTAGTTTTAGTGCAGACATCCTTCATACGCTTGAACAAGAGTTTCCTGATGTTGTCAAGGCCATTGAACCCGATCAAGTCATGAGAGTGAGTCAGTCCAATCCCAGCGTTTACACGGTAAAGAAGCAATTACCTGTTGGCAACTGGGGACAAGCACGCATTGGTCAAAACAAACTTAATTTAACCTTGCCTTACCTTTACCCTGACTCAGCTGGTGATGGTGTTACTGTTTATGTATTGGACAGTGGTATTTATCCCAACCATCCTGATTTTGATCCAACCCGTGTGACAATGGAGAAGAATTTTGTATTGACCGAACCTCCAGTGGATTTCTCTGGTCATGGGACATGGGTAGCTGGTCAAATTGCAGGTAAGCACTTTGGTGTGGCCAAGAAGGCTCGTGTACGTGCCTTGAAAGTGTTGAACAGGCTTGGTGCTGGTTTGGCTTCTGACATTTTACTTGCGTTTGAATATGCCACGTCTCAACACATGAATACTACTAATGCACGCTCCATCATTTCAATGAGTATCACTGGTCCACTCTCCCCTGCTGTGAATACCGCAATTCTTTCTGCTCATGTCGCTGGTATTTTCGTCATTGTGGCTGCTGGTAACTTTGGGACGGATGCGTGTAGATTCAGTCCTGCGTCAGCCTCAGTTGCATACGTTGTTGGTGCCACAGACAACTTGGACAACATGACTCCATGGTCCAATTGGGGTTCTTGTGTGGACATTCTTGCTCCTGGTCTTGATTTACGTGGTGCTTGGATTCCTGTGGCCCCCGCTGGTAGCAACCCTCCTGCCACTTGGTTTGATTTCCCTGCAGTTTACATGAGTGGTACTTCCATGGCCGCACCTCTTGTCACTGGAATTGCCGCCATGGTCATGTCTACCATGCCCATCAGAGCACATCGCTACGTACGTGCTCAAGTGACTGCCATGACTCAAAAGCATATTGTCAAGAGCATTTTAAGCGGCTCAAAAACACCTAATAGGTTGGCCAACATGCGTGCTATGCTCTTCTGTTACTGGCCATTCAAGATGAAGTGGTTGGGATGGTTGAGACCATCTGATCGAAAGACTACCTCCTGGGCAGAAGTGACTGCCAAGGTTGCCACCATGAATATCTACAAGCCAGGTGCCATGCAATACGCCATTGCCATGGGTCTCATCACACCTGCAGCTGCTGCCTCACTTGAATACGATCAAGAAGAAAGTGCCGTAGAAGACCACAATGCCTTCCTTGCCTCACCTGATGCTCAAGTGTCCAGTGCCACCATTGCTGCCGCTGTCAATGCTCCAATTGAAATCAAGAACTCAGCCTACACTATGAGTTGGTATGAGTTTACAGATGCTGCTGATCCCAACACTACACCCACCACTCCAGTCAGTCCCGCTGATCCTTTGTTTAATGCTGCTTCCATTGGTATTGTCACCATTTAATAGAAACACTTGTTTGCTCATGTGATTTTTAGTGGTTTGTGACTGCTCATTTTTTCTTTTCACAGCCACCACATTCGAGTGCGCATCTGAACGAACAAGGCTCCGTTGATCGATATCCACAGCTCATTTCAACACATACATCAACATGGCAGAGACTCCCACGTTCAAGCTCGTTTTGGGTAAGCCACATCTCCCTCCTATCCCCGCCATCATGATCCTCCTCCCCTTGATCCATCCTTCCTTCTCCTCCTCCCCCATCACAATACTAATCCCATCCTTCTAGTTGGTGATGGAGGTACTGGTAAGACCACCTTTGTCAAACGCCATCTCACTGGAGAATTCGAAAAAAAGTACATTGCAACATTGGGCGTAGAAGTCCATCCACTTGCCTTCCACACCAACTTTGGTCCAATCATTTTCAATACTTGGGATACTGCAGGTCAAGAAAAATTCGGTGGTCTCCGCGACGGCTACTACATTCAAGGTCAATGTGCAATCATCATGTTTGACGTAACTTCCCGCATCACTTACAAGAATGTTCCAAACTGGCACAGGGATTTGGTTCGTGTCTGTGAAAACATTCCAATTGTATTGTGTGGTAACAAGGTGGATATCAAGGAAAGGAAGGTCAAGGCAAAGAGTATCACGTTCCATAGGAAGAAGAATTTGCAGTATTATGACATTAGTGCCAAGAGTAACTACAACTTTGAAAAGCCTTTCTTGTGGTTGGCACGCAAGTTGGTTGGTAACAATAGTTTGGACTTTGTTGCTAGTCCTGCTTTGGCACCACCTGAAGTCACTGTGGATCCTGAATTGTTGGCTCAGTATAACCAAGAGTTGGAAGCTGCTGCTGCACAGCCATTGCCTGAAGAAGATGATGATTTGTAAGAAATTGTTGGAATAAAAATGTGGATGGTGTGTTGTGTAGTCAAGGTTTTATTTTGTTTACCTCTTTTTCTTTTTGATGACAGTGGTGAAGCCATCATCATCATCTTGGGGTGGAGCAGGGGCTTCAACTTCTTTACGAGGGGGAGTGCGTGTGCCACTTTCGACTTCACCACGGGGACGTGGTTTCCAAATACCAGGCTTTTCAGGTTCCTTCTTGGTTTCATAGGTGGAAGAAGGAGCAGGTGGCATGGATCTACGCCAAGCAGCAACAGGAGCAGCAGATGGGCCATCATCAGGTTTGCTGGCTTCTAATGGACGAGAAGGTTTCCAAGCAGCTGGCTTGACTTCTTCCTTCTTTTCTTCAACTGGATCACTGCGAATGGTAGAGCGTTTCCAAGCACCAACAGCAGGGGTTTCTTCCTTCTTTTCATCGACTGGTTGAGGTGGGGGAGCATCACCACGAGCAAAACGAGGCTTCCAAGCACCACCAGCAGCAGGAGTCTCTTCTTTCTTATCCTCCACAACAGTTGAACGCCTCCAAGCACTGGGTTCAGCAGGTCCATCACGACGACTGGGAGGGAGGTAACGATTAGGCGTACGTTCAGCTTCACGTTTGATGGCTTCAAGTTCCTTGAGGCGCTTGGCGTCAATTTCCTTTTGCTTGCGACGTTCTTCAATTTCACGTTCACGTTCACGTTGCTTAGCAGCTATTTCATCCAACTTGCGAGTACGTTCACGCTGTTCTTCATCCTTGATGCGTTGTTTCTCAAGTTCCGCTTGTTGAATGCGTTCTTGCTCCTCACGTTCCTCACGTTCCTCCTCTTCTTGCAAGCGTCTGGCTTCTTCCATTTCCTTTTGCTTGGCTTCCACTTGCTGCTTCACAACTTGATACTCTTCAAGACGCTGATTCTTTTCAACCTCAATAGCCTGATTAATCTTGTCCACTTGTGCTTGGTACTCATTGTGTTGAACGAGCTCAAGTTGACCCTTGTATTCCATAAAGTCAGACATGATGATAGCCATGCGTTTCTTGAGCTTTAAATCACGAACATGCTGCTCAGATGCCGCTTGAATGGTAGCCTTCTTGCTGGCTTCATAAGCAGCACGATCAGCCTTCTTTTGGCGTTCGTAATCCTGCTGGATCAATGGAATTTCTTCCTTGCGATAAGCACGTTCCAAATGATCCATGCGTTTGGCGATACTCTTCAAACGAATTTGAACTTCCATCTTGGTCTTTTCCAATTGTTCCACTTGGATTTCCATCAAACGGTTGGTGTCCAAATTACTTAGGTCATCCACCTTGTCAGCAGGAATGGCACCACGAGCACGAAGGGATTCTGCAAGTTTAGCTGCTTCCTTGCGTTGAATGGATTCACGTTCTTGGGCAATACGATCAGCCTCACGTTTACGAGCTTCCTCTTCCAAACGAGCACGATCAGCCTCCAACTTTTGTTGGATTTGAAGGGCGCGTTCACGCGCTTCTTCCTTTTCCTTCTTGAGTAACAAGGCTTCAGCAACCTCCTTGCGTTTCTCAATGATAACCTTGTTGTTGAGGTTCTTTTCATGTTCAGCATTCACCAATTCACGAGCAGCAGACACGGCTTCCTTCAACGTGCTTCTAGCGGTGACACCTTGGTCCAATTGAGCAAGAATACTATGTAATCCAGCACTAAACGTGGAAATTTGAGCATGGAAGGCGGTGGTTGGTGAGGTTGCAGCACTGGATGCATTAAAGTAATCTGCAACAAAGTGCAAGACACCATGCTGATGGTCTACTCGAATGTTCAACACGCCCTGCAAACAGCCTTGAATGATAAACTTTTCCAATGTCATACGGTTGTAACCAAAAGGCTCGGCCATGTGCAACACATTGTTCATCTTGATGACAGAGTACACTTGTGCCAATTGTTGCAAAAGACGAGCCAAGGCCAATTGACGAATGGGTTCCACGTACTTGGCAAGTTGAGCAGTCTTTTCCAATTCACTGATGGATGGACCAATGTCTTGTCCAGAGGTGACTGGATGAAATGAGCTTTCCAAAACATCAAACAAGGCACGAATGTCATTAGGAACAGCAGACATGACACCACGCGCAGTAATTTCTTTGATCAAACTAGCGCGTGTTGGAAGTGCAGCAAGTCCCAACAAATTCATCAAACGTTGATTCTTATGCTTATTCTCATCACCACCGGGAGCCTTGGACTTGTTTGGAGTAATCACAGGAATGGAAAGGGCAGACAAGACCACCATGGTCGCAATGTTGGCATGTTCCTCTGCATTGCCAGTGCGATTTTGGGATCTCCACAACTGATAATGTCTCCAACAGGCAGCAGCATGGAACAAGTAATTCTTACTCACCAAAAAGATCTTGGCCAAATGTTGATAATAATTCATCATCATGGAAGGAATGGGAGACTTTTTAGCCATAACAATCAAAGTTTGGATATCTTCAACGGAACGGAAAGCCTCTTGCCACAATTCAAGGTCAATTGCGGTTTCCAATTGCTTGAAACGCGTATCAATGTGACGTTGAAGGGTTTCAGGATCATTGATGTCAATAGCATGAGCTTGATGAGCGTACTTTGGTAGAGAAGTCAAATGCATACGAAGCACATCAGACAACCTACGGAATTCTGTCTTGCGACTATACTCTTTGCAAAACTTGAATACTTTTCCAGCAACGTATTGGTAAAGTGGTTCCAAACGACCATTGTTCTTGAGAATATCCAAAATGGTACGATAAGATTCCCAGAGGAACTTGAGCCATGGTGTCACGACTGCTCTGTCCGTTCTGTCCTTGTTTTGAGCACCACTGACCGTGCTCAAAAGGATGGATTCAGGGGTTTCACTGGCTTCCAAATCATCCACATCCAATAAAATCTTGTCAGCTTCAGCTTGAGCAGCCATGACCTTTGCCTCTGCCAATTGGACCAGTTTCTTGACCACGTTCTAAGGATGTTTAGTGAGGAATGACGCGTAATGATACTTCAATGGCAACAATACTGGTGTTTTGAACAATGTTCTTGAACTGGTAAAGTGCTTCCTTGACGATCTTGCCTTTACGGAGTTCAGCGGAGAGTTCCACCAACTTGAGCATGATTTGTTCAAATGAGACGATGGTGAGGGAGCGAGATCTCTTGGAGAGGACAATCTCATGAAGAGATTCCAAGGCAGCTGCATGTTGTCCAACTGCAATCAATTCTAGGAGGGTGATGAGTGGGGGATGAGCGTGTGTCTAATACCATCAGCTCTACGTAGAGCGTTCTCGGGCTAAATTCTGGTTAGTTGATCCAAGTGGGAGTGAGCTGTACCTTTTGATAATATGGGCCCATACCAATGGAGAGTAGTGGTTGAAAAAAAGGAAAAAGCACCGTCGTCTGAAGCCGATGTTTATTGTGCAAGTCGTCCTTTGAATACGCTGCAAGCATCAGCATCGATGCAACCAAGATTGATGCCAGATAGTCCACCAGTTGGATCACTGATAAAGTCCCGTAGACTCAGAGCAAGAATTATGCCAACTGTCCACCCTAGCATCACAACAGCCACTGCTCTCACCACTAATTTGATGACTTGTCGTTCATCCGACTGCCGCTCTTTGCTATCAAATTCCCAAAGTTCGATATCAGAAGCAGCTTTACTAGCCACCAAGTCCATCTCCAACTGTGGTAATACAATTACAATGCTGCACATTAATCCACTAATAAAACCACCAATACTCGTCATGTTTTCTATTCCAGGTGCTAATCCAAGCAACATGTACGCTAGACACCATGCACCCAAGGCAGGCTTGAACCATCGATGTTCTGGTTTTAAGAGTGCATGACGATGATCGTACCATTGACAAACCAGGAAACATCCAATCAACCCAAACAATGCACCACCAGGCCCAACATACACATGGACAATGGGAACGGTGGCAGCTGCAAACACATTACCCATGATGGAAGAATACATGTAAACCGTACTGATCGTAGTGGATCCGAGACGCCTTTCCATACCTTCCATCAACATCCATTGCAACCACATGCTCAGCACCAAATGCACAAGTCCAACATGGTTAAAGGTGCTCGTCACCACCCTAAAGTACTGATCAGGCTTGGCATCATCAATAAACGCAATGGTACGGTTTCCACTAGAGTACAGCCCACCACACACATCAGACAATGTTGCATTGTCCACGTTTGGAATCACATCGTACCTATTAAACTGTTGTGTCGTATTGAACCGAAAACAAGGCGTAAACATTCCACCCGTACGTATCCATGAGAGTTGAGCAGGTCCAATCAAATGATTGTATCGAGATCGTGGATTGACCACAGCTGTACCAATTAAAGTTGAACCATTCCATAATTGCAATGAAAATACGATTAATTGAATGACAAGGATGGCCCAAGTGAACCACGGACGACGTGTTTTAGCGAGTTCTGCATGAGCAATTGCTCTTGAAAGTCTCTTCTTGTCCTTTAGTGACATGGATGGTCCTTTTGGTGCTAGGATGGTTGGTGCTTCTCTAAAATCCAATTTAGTGTTGTCTTGTACGCTGATGAAGGTCAAAGTACGACCATCACGTGTACGTCGGTTGATGGCGCGTGCAGGCTCACGTGGAGATGGTTCAGTAGCGAGTTGAGAGAAGCGCAGAGTACTAACCAGTGGTATGTCGTCGTCATCATGGTGCATGGTATGGACAATTAAACTGGTGGGAAAGGATGCATGACTATCCAGGAGGCTATTAGAAGGCGACTTTTTCTTAGTATTTAGGAGGTCGTCTAGTGGTGATTGTTGGTCTACTGGTGTAGAAATGTCGTCTGATGAGGCTATGCTTGCATCATCATCGTATTGTTGCCAAGATGTTTCGAAATTAGCAAATCCATCTAGATTAGTTGCTGTAGTATTGGATTCGGACGCAATAGTAGATAGTGAAAGTACAATGGGAGGCACCTGTATAAACGATCGCCTGCCCTCTTGGCGATCAGAATTCATCAAAAAAAAGATGTTCACTTGTTGTATTTAGCGACAAGGCTCACCATTTCCGCCAACAAATCTTCCTCTTCACTTGGCTCATCTCCTTCCATCTCTTCTTCTTCCTCCAGGTCACTTGTCAGTACATTGGCTTGCTGTGGGGATGGATAACTGCTGCCTTGTTGCATTCCACCAAGCATCAATGGCATGGATTCCTGTTGCTTCCTACTGTTCAGTCGTTCCAGTTCCTGAATAAGTGAAATCTCCTCTTCCTATCCAAGCGTTAGCTTTCCACATCCATCAAGGGGTGTACCTGTAGCCACTTTAATTGTTCTCTAATGGTTTGCATGGCTTCCTTGATAGCATGCTCTTCAGTATCCAACTGATTCTCCAATAGACGTTTTCGTGTTTGAGAGTCCTTTTGAGGTGGAATGTCCACGATTTGTTCTAGTCAACAGTCATGTTTACAGGGGCACACTAGCTCACCTTGTGAAGCTTCAGGCAAAACAGCAGGTACTTGAAGTGCCCGTGTTAATCCATTGGATGGCCGCAGTCCTTTGTTGGCTTGTGCAGTTCGTAAACGCGTGGATGATCGGGTTGCAAGTGGTTGTGGTACAAAGTTTGGTAATTCTAAAAAGTGATTGCATAAAGGTGGCAAAAGGGCGTGTCTACCGTTGTTGATATCGTCGTCCAGTGGTGAAACAGTAAACATTGAGTGAGATTCTGTGGGATCCATTATAGTGTGTGTTGCTTTTACAGTTGTGGGATGAAAACGCGTTTCTCTGCAAAAAAGGGCCGTCACCATGCATCCAGTCCACCCACCTGCTTGCTTCTCAGTAACAAAGTCTGTTTGTAATCCATACAACGCGGTGTGAGAATAGGGTGGACTGCTGTTTTCCATCTTTTTTCACATGGATACAATTGTGCGTCAATCCTCACAGTTGGCTGAATCAGCTAGGTACACAACATCCTATTTACCCTCACAGATTCGTTGATATTGGATAACATCCACAAGGCGAGGATGGATGCATTCAGTGTACAGCAACCCTGTACAATATGCCATCAAAAGTAATCAACAATCTCAATTAACCTGACCTCATTCCTAGTTGCACTGCATACCGTACTACACACCTCCATCTACCACCAATATCCCCTAGTACATTTGCCAATTGGTCAAGATATATTCCGTAAACGTCCTGCCAACCACAACACGATACATGCCTCACAAGGAACAGAAGAAGTGGAAGTCATGCAGTCAGGAAGCTCACAGGCTAGCAGCATGCCACGTGATTGTCAAACTCTCATGTCTCTTTAGATGCAATGGGAGATGGGTCATTCACGTGTGTCAATTGCAATCGTACATTGGCAGCAGCGAGATATGCACCTCATTTGGAAAAGTGTCTTGGTATCTCTGGGAGAAATGTATTGAGGAACAGTCAGCAACGCAGTTCATCCAGGCCAGTGGATCCACTACGACGACCCAACACACCCTTGAACAACCTCTCACAATCCTCCAATGTAGCTGCAAGTCCACGAGGGAGAAGTCCTGCCGTGGCGTTACGCAACACATTGCTTGCCAACAACAGAAGTGTTTCTGAAACACGTCAGAATGGACGACAGGCCATCTCTAAAACCAAGAGGTCCAGTAGCACTGTGACCATGGAAAAGGAGAATACATCCTACAAAAAGACTAAAAAGAGTGCATCCAGTTCAAGTGATGATGATTCCTCGGATGAAGGAAAGGATCATTTGAATGATAGCGATGAAATTGAAATGTCTGGCAAGGCAGCAACTGTACGAAAAGGACCTCATGTGAAGGCGACCAAAGCACCTAAAAGTGGAAAGAGGGTACCAGCTTCCAAGGCAAAGGGACGTGTGTAGTTTTTTTTATATGATCAGAAAAGTGTCGACCACTGATTTAGTGCCCCAAGATGCTGGGAAGGCTTCTTTTGGCGTGGAGTTGGTCGTTGCTATAAGCCAAGGAAGAGTAGTTGTACTCAATAAATGGAGTGGTTCTTGCACATCCTCGGTTGAATAAAGTTTTTGCTAAACAGTGATTGCATTGGCACACAAAGGACGCTGGATACACTCAAAGTACTTGTGGGATTAGTCACATGAACCACTTCCCCACCTCATTGCCCCCTTCTCTCATCTCAATGCTCAAACAACAACCCCAGTACGGAAAACACAATCATCCTATTGAACATTGACTTACTCTGCCTTTTCATCCTTAACTTCCTCCTTTTCACCACTTTCATGCATGTCAGAGGTCCATAAGGTGAGGTTGTCTCTTAACAATTGCATGATGAGCGTGGAATCCTTGTAACTTTCTTCACTCAACGTGTCCAATTCAGCAATAGCATCATCAAATGCTTGCTTGGCCAAATGGCAAGCACGGTCAGGTGAGTTCATGATTTCGTAATAAAACACAGAGAAATTAAGGGCCAATCCGAGTCTGATGGGGTGGGTAGGAGCCAATTCAGTCATTGCAACATCAGAAGCGGCCTTGTAAGCATCAAGGGACTTTTCAGCAGCACCTTGACGGACATCACCTGCGGCAAATTCAGCCAAGTAACGGTGGTAATCACCCTTCATCTTGTGATAAAAGACTTTGCTTTCACCAGTTTGTGCAGTGGGGATGAGGTGATCATCAAGGACCTTGAGGATGTCATTGCAAATATCAGCCAATTCCTTTTCAATCTTGTTGCGGTAGTTTCTGATCTTTTCGGCTTGAGCAGCATTGCCCTTGGATTCTTCCTTTTGTTCAATGGAAGAGACGATGCGCCAGGAGGCACGGCGAGCACCAATGACATTCTTGTAGGCGACTGAGAGGAGATTACGTTCTTCAACGGTGAGTTCATGACCAGATGTGGCAACTTCCTTCATGCTGGAGACCATTTCTAGTGGGGATGAGTGAGATTGGGGAGGTGGATGAAGTATTACCATCGTAACGTTCAGCTTGTTCGGAAAGCTTGGCCATGTAAACGGAGTCAGAGCGGGTATCTGCCATGATTGAGGATGTATTCGTTGGATTCACTAGGGGATGTACAAAAAAGAGCTAGGCTTGAGGGGTGAGGTAGAAGTGCTTTTGTGGGGAGATTGGGTGATGAGAGTTTCGGATGTGGTGTGAATTTGGGTGGCAAGTTTGACTGTTTGGTTAAGCTCTCAAGGTGAACAAGGGAACACACAATGAGGGCCAGTGAGTGCCTGTAGGTTGATGGAAGGACAAGTGTAGCGAGGGGAAGTGGTTAGAGAGTGGGGTGGGATCAAATAGAGTGTATTGAATGAATGATGGAGGACATGCTTGGGCTGAGATGCACCCTCCCCCTCTCCTACTCTCTCTCTCTCTGGTAACCTTGTCATGCCAGTATGATGCTGAAAAGCAGTCTTGTTGACTGTTTCACTCTAAAAATGGAAAACACATCAGCAGTCAAACCAGATCCAGAAGCAAAGGCAGATTCCCCTGACTCCCTCTCCATCAAAGTCGCTGCAGCCGTACCACCACCTCCTTCCTATTCCCCCTCAGCTCTCCTTAGGATGGTGAAGAAACTGTCTTTCGATTAAAGAAACAAACTAAATTCAAGAAATTGATGGATACATATTGTCAACGTATGGGAAAAGCACCTAATCTAGTGAGATTCACCTTTGATGGTAAAAGGATAAAAGACGACGATTCACCTGAAACGGTAATCACTCGGTCTGTACTCTAATATGAAATAGTTGGACATGGAAGACGGTGATAGTGTTGACGTGTTTATTGAGCAAATCGGTGGAATGTAGGGTAATACACGCGTCTGGATTAGCGTTTAAGTGTCTCCATTACTCCTTTGGAGACAGCCACGTCAGCAGGGGACTTTTCATCCTTGTTTAAAAGTGTTGGATTGGCACCTGCTTCCAAGAGTATTTGGACAATGATGCCTCTATCATCTTCTGCTGCCATGTGAAGGGGCGTATTGCCATACTTGTCAGTGGCGTTAACTTGAGCACGGTGTTTGATGAGTAATCTGACCATTTCTGCATAGCCAAGGACTGCTGCACGGTGAAGGGGGGCTATGGATGAGTTATCGCGTGCATTGACGCGTGCACCGTGTTCGAGTAGTAGTTTGGCAATCTAACAGTGTAAATGTTCAAGGGGGGGAAGAAGACGTGCATTGACATGGTTCTTGGATGCAGCATAGTGCCTAGCAGGGTGGTCAGTTACAGAGGAGGCTAAAGGGTACAAGGCAGTTGATCCATTGTCATTCTTGGCATTCACATCTGCTTGGCGCTTGATGATTTCATGGGCAATAGTGTCTTTACCAGCAGAAGCTAATGCACACACACATGTCAAGCAAGGAAATCACACCCGTCTTACCTGCAATCATCAATGGACTCCATCCAGCTTCATCCTGGTCATCCACATCTGACTTGTGGTCCAACAAATACTCTACAATAGACAAATGACCTCCTGAAACTGCCCAATGCAACAGAGTGCGTTCATCCTAGTCCACATGTTACCACATAAAGAGGAGGAGGGTACGTACTTTATCCTTGGCACTAATGGCCTTACTGTTTTCCTTGATGCGCGTTTGAACTGCTGCAAAGTCACCGTTGAACGCAATTGAATTGTCAATTTCTTTGGACATGAGAAATTTGTAAACACAGTGTGATGACGAAATCATTTTTTCCTTTTGAACCGATTCCAGGCACAAGGCCACGTCATCCCACAACAGACATGTCGTCGTTTCCCACAGATTCAGACCCACTCACAAATTCCTCATTTTCACCACCTGATTCAATAGTCGCCAATTCCATTTTCCAAGTTCTACATCCAGATGAAGCATCTCATCATCACTCCTCCATACAGCGTTCAACTTCTCAAGTGGATCCCATACATTACAGGATTCGTAAACGTTCTCTTGAATTGAATGAATTGGCCATCAACCGCCCTTTACCTTCCACGCCTGAAGAACAAGAACGCTCACATTACATTCAACAAAGCATACAGGACGACCTGGTCCCCCAAGACCACGATGATGACGAGGACGAAGTCGCACCACTCTTATCCCATGCTCAAAGTCGCATGAACCGCAAGTATTCAACCCTTATCAAAAGACGTCTGTGGCAAGGCGCACGCATCTCTCACCGTCAATTGGGACGCTTGCCTGCAGTTGGTTTGGGTCTATTGCTGAACCTACTGGACGCAGTCTCCTATGGCATGATCATTTTCCCACTTGCCAATCCAATTTTCAAATCATTTGGTCCAGATGGTATTTCCATGTTTTTGCTCAGCACCGTCATTTCTCAATTGGTGTATTCGAGTGGTGCAAGTAGTTTTAGGGGTGGAAATGGTAACATGATGATTGAAGTCATGCCCTTTCTACACATTATCGCCACTATTATTGCAGAGGATGTTGGAAGTGACAATGCAGCAAGTGTCGTAGCAACCACCATGGTGGCTTATGCTCTCTCTACCATAGTGACCGGATGTGCTTTCATGTTGTTGGGTTACTTATCCCTTGGTTCATTGATTGGATTCTTTCCAAGGCACATTTTGGTTGGGTGTATTGGTGGAGTTGGCTACTTTTTATTGGAAACAGCTATTGAAGTCACTACACATGTCAAGTTGGCCATGCATCTACCTACATTGTTGTCGCTGCTATCAACACCTCTGCTCTTTAAATGGTTATCATGTTTCATTTTGGCCATTATACTGCGATTCATGGAACATCGTGTGCGCCACCCACTCTTTGTACCTGTATTTTTCCTCATTGTGCCGCTCATCTTTTACGCATTTGTCTTGTCAGTTGGTTGGACACTTCAAGACCTTCGAGATGCTGGTTGGATCTTTGCCATGCCTCCTTCTGACGTTCCTTTTTATGACTTTTACCTCAAATTCAACTTGCAGGAAACCAGTTGGACAACGCTGCCTAAAACCTTCCCAGCCATCCTCGCTCTCACCTTCTTTGGTATCCTTCATGTTCCCATCAACATTCCTGCACTTGCTGTATCCACCAACCAGGATGATGTGGACATTAATCAAGAACTCATGGCTCATGGATGGTCCAATTTACTTGCAGGTGCATTTGGTACCATTCAAAACTACCTTGTTTACTCCAACAGTGTACTTTTCATCAAATCAGGTGGGAATTCTCGTGCAGCTGGTTTCATGTTAGCAGCTGCAACCTTTCTCGTATTTGTCATTGGTCCACAAATTGTTGGGTACATTCCAGTAATGGTGGTTGGTACACTCATCTTTCACCTTGGTATTGAACTGCTCAAGGAAGCGCTAGTTGATACTGGCAAATCTGTTCATCCATTAGAGTACACCACTATCGTTCTCATTATTGTTTCCATGGCTATACTCGGATTTGTTGAAGGCATCTTTTTTGGATTGTTGTTGGCCTGTGTCTTTTTTGTTGTGATTTACAGTCGTAAACAGGTTGTAAGGGATCAATGCACAGGTCAGGTGGTCAAGAGCACTGTAAGACGCATGTACCAACATCGCAAGTTCTTGGATGAAACCAGTAGTCAAATTCATGTGATTCGATTGCAAGGATTCATGTTCTTTGGCACCATTGGAGAAGTGGAAGCTCAAATCAAACTAGCTTTGGATCATGCCATCAAGGAGAAAAGACCACTTCGTTTCCTCGTATTGGATTTCAGATTGGTGAATGGCATTGATTTCAGTGCAGCAGAAGCATTATTGCGCATCAAACGCAGATTGATTAGCCGACAGATTTACTTGGTTGTTAGTGGTGTGAGTACCTCTGATGTCAGTTACTCACTCAAAGCAGCTCAACTATGGGACAAGACTGGATGGATTCAACGCTTTGCCAGTTTAAATGAAGCATTGGAGTGGTGTGAGAACGTTCTGTTGGAAACCTTTCACATCAAGGCAAAAGCACAACCAATCCCCATGCAACCGACGCCTTCTACTTCATTTTCTCCGCGTACGCATCATGTCTACATGGCAGGCCAAGCTCTACAAAAGGATTCCAAGCACATATTGCATAACCTTGCGCCTCCACTCGGATTGCTCCTTGCTTCCTTTCAAGATTTGTCACAGGTCTCAGGTCAAGAACAATCCTTGTTTTTCATTTCCAATTACTTTACTCGCCATGAAACGCAAGCAGGTGACATTTTGTGGCAACAAGGTGACTTGTCAGACTGTCTCATTCTCCTTGAAAGTGGTCTATTACGCCTTGTGGTGGATTACGACACTTCCCTCAGTAGTGCACGTGTTGTGGAAAGTGTGCTGCCTGGCACTATCATTGGTGAATTGGACCTCTTTAGTGATAAAGATAGAGGTGGGACACTTGTGGTTGAATCCCCTGGAATTGTATGGAGACTCACTTACAACAGTTGGGAACATGCCACCAAAAAAGATCCAATTGCTTGCATGTCCTTTATGCGCTGTGCATTGGCTTACTCTGCACAAGGCATGGGAGCCTTGACAGCCTTTGCCTTTCATGTCACATAAAAAAAATTCTTTTATATGCAACCAATCTACTTTACACGTGGCACACATTTGATTAGATCCTTCCTCATCCATTTAGATCATGTCTCATCCTTACACCCCGTACAATCCCCACATATGGACGTTATGCAATGGAAAGCACATCAGTCCAAACATGAGAAATTCCACAAAATACTAGTGGAATCCAACATCAACCTCTGTATGCACCTCCTTCGCGCCTCCCCCTTTTAACTCACCCTAGCTGCCTTGCGTAAAACTAGTTGGAGTGGTATCCCAGACGTCTTTCGTCCCATGGCATGGCAAATCCTCACAGGCTACCTCCCTTGCAACTCTGAACGTCGTGAATCCACCCTTACACGTAAACGCAAAGAATACTCTGATGCAGTTCAATCCAACTACTCCCACACACAATCCCTTGATGAAGAAATCATTCTTCAAATCCAAAAAGATCTTCCACGAACTCATCCAACCGTCCCACTTTTCAAACAACAAGCAACTCAAAATGCACTTGAACGCATTCTTTACTGTTGGGCCATCCGACATCCTGCAAGTGGGTATGTTCAGGGTATCAATGATCTTCTCACTCCCTTTTTTATTGTATTTCTCTCGTGTTATGCAGATGTGGATACTGTCAACGTTGCGGATTTATCACCATCTATATTGACGACGATTGAGGCTGACAGTTATTGGTGTTTATCGAAATTACTGGATGGTATTCAAGACAATTACACGCACAAACAGCCTGGGATTCAGAGACAAATGGCGAAATTACGTGAATTGGTTAATCGTATCAATGCGCCATTAGCCAATCACTTGAGGGAACAGCATGTAGAATACGTTCAGTTTGCATTCCGTTGGATCAATTGTCTGTTGATGCGAGAGATTTCATTGGTCAATACGATTAGGATGTGGGATACGTATCTTGCTGAAGGATCAGAAGGGTTTAGTGAGTTTCATATCTATGTGTGTGGGGCATTTCTGGTCAAATGGGCACATCAGTTGATGGAAATGGATTTTCAGGATACGATTGTGTTTTTACAGTCTTTGCCAACGAGTAATTGGACGCACAAGGATATTGAGTTGTTGTTGAGTGAAGCGTACATGTGGAAGACTTTATTTCATAATGCGCCAAGTCATTTGAATACACAAAAGCAATAAAGGAGAGGGGGAAGCAAGTTTTTTTTAGTGAAGTAAACAGTCGTAAAAGGCTTTGGAGACTTGAGCATGAGTAAATGTTGGAAGTGTATCCGAAACACTATGAGATTTCCTTGATTTTGATGGATGTGACTGAGTGACAGATTCACAAAAGGACTGAGCACGCGTAAATGTCCTGCACAAGTGGTGTAACCATTGGCGTGTTTGTGCAAAGGATGAAAAGGTGATTCGGAGTGATGATGTACAAAGGAGGAGCGATATGGAGAGGTTGGTGGTCATGTGAGCATGTAGCACATCCTTATCCAAATGCAACTGTTTCCAAATGCTATAAATGTGCTTGGAGCATGGGACGAGCAAGAGGAGTGTGCGGTCAAACAAGAAAGCGCCAAAATAACCTTGTTTGAGATGTGGGGATTGTGAGATGGATACAATGTGACCGTAGATGAGAGTACCATGAAGGTCTGTGGGGTTGAGGGAGGTGCGGTGGAGTAATCGAGTGGTTTTAAGGGAACATTCGATGGATGTCATGGTGCTGTTGAGGTATTGAATGTGTTGGGAAAAGTCGAGGAGGAGAGTGGCGACTTGCACTTTCCACTCATGAGCATGTCGATTGAGATCCTTAAGAAGCAGTGGGTACTGACAGATACGCTGTGTCAGTCTTGCCAAGAGACAGTTGGTATGAGTGTCAAGTTCCAGTTGAATGAGTGTGAGCAGCGGGTCCAATGGTGGTAGTGGCATGGACGAAATGACTTGTAGCATATCGGAAGGACTTGATGAGGATGCTAATGCGTTGAATAGGGTGGTATGGTACAGAATGGAGGGATGGACCGTAGCTTGGAGAGTCTTGTTGCTGCACACGAGGTAGTCCTAGAGAGAGCATGGTGAGATGAGGAGGGAGAGACGTACCTTGTACAATTGAGTGAGGCAGGCATATTCAGAGTCATAAAAGCACCTGAGAGCTAATTGTAATTTGGAGGGTGGTGCAGTGCAATCTCTCCATGCCGTTCCTTTGATGGTAATGCCAAGGGTGGATGGTGGATCATCAAGCCGTCTTTTCCAGCATATCCAATGCATAATGTGTGAGAATGAGAGAATGAGAGAAAGCTTGTCAAAATGAGCGGGGGTTTTGGGTGTGCCTTCACACAGGGACTGACTTGTGGACGGTACTCGCAGTCACAGAGACACCTCACAAAAAAATGTCCATCACCCTCAAAAGTGGAGATGACGTTTCATACACTGTGGATAAAATCGTTGCATGTCGCTCCAATCTCATTCGTTCCATGCTAGAAGCCTTTGAAGATGATTCGGACGCACCCATTCCTCTTCCCAAGGTCAAAGGAACCACACTTGCCAAGGTAATCCACCTCTTTTCCCCATTCTTTGATCCATTTCATAGGTGATTAATTGGTGTGAACATTACAGAAATGAACCACTACCTGCAGATGATGACATGACACAAGAACGTCCTGCTACCAACGCTGAGATTTCCGAGTGGGATAAGGAGTTTATTGGTACAGATCAAGATGAAATCTTTGATATCATTCAAGCAGCCAATTATATGGAAATCAAGCCATTGTTGGACGTTGGATGCAAGACCATTGCCATCATGATTACTGGCAAGACACCCCAACAGATCCTGGAGGCTTTTCGTGTCAAGCCAGCAGAACCAGCACAGCCTGCTGCCAATGCTGCACAATAAATTTTGTTTTTAGCATGAAAAAACTGCATCCAACCTCACCGTCCAATTGGAGTCGTGAACGTGCAGATTATTATAGGTTAAATAGTTATCGAGGTTACAGGTCAGGTAGTGAGAATCATGGTGGTGGTGGAGGAGGATCGTATTACTCAACAAAAAGACATGTCAGGCGAGAAGAACGTGATGAACGATATTCAAGACTTCCACTTGGAACATCACGTTGGGTCAATAGGATCAGAAATTCAGATGATGGTAATTAGAGGCGCATACAGTGGGTTGATGATTGCTAGATGATATTGAGGAAGGAGAGATTCCAACTTCACAGTTACTTTTAGGTAGTCATGTACCACTGTATGCGCGTCATTTGTATAGAAAAGGCAGCTAGGGAGGCACGACAAGAG
>QZWU01000043.1:0-61813 GCA_004114255.1 Acaulopage tetraceros
GTTGACTGAATGCACGCACGTCCCATTGACTGTGTTGTCACAGCAGCCAGACTACGCGTCACTCTTACTAGCTATTTACTTTCATGACATTGTTTACGATGCCACAAGGTCAGATAATGAACTGGCCTCCATTGACCTCTGGAAACAGTTTGCAACACAAGCCAATGTTCCTTCACAACAACAAGTGGAATGCATGATACAAGCCACCATCAAGCATACACTCCCTCCACCTCCCTACCCACCACTCTTGCCACTCTTTCTAGACTTGGACTTGGCCATTTTATCCTCCGATCCATCCACCTACTCAACCTATGCCCATCAAATTCGCTTGGAATACAGCCATGTTGAACCACAAGCCTACACTCTAGGCCGCACTCAAGTCCTCCAATCCTTCCTCTCACGCCCATCCATTTACTTTACTTTGTCAAACAAGGAACATCAAGCACGCCTCAACCTCAGTCAAGAAATTGCTGACCACTCTTTATAAAAAAGCAGTCACAATCCCTCTCTCCTTGAAAAAGAGATGCTTCGCCAATTCTCAACCAAACGCGTCATTCCAGACACATCTCACCTCAACCTCTCCCACGCCTTCAACAATCTCAACTCCACCTCCCCATCCGATCCATCCGTATGGTCACGTTTCAAAACCCTCGCTAAATTCTACAAGGATGGAATCGTCACTTTATGGCGTAACAATCGGTCCGCAACAACCCTCCGTAAACAAATCCTTGCACGCGGTGGTGAATCTACAATGACGCGTGCTGAATTCCAACAAATCACACGTGCAAAAGAAGACTTTAGAAAACTTTGGCCATTTATTGGTGTATTGTTTATCTTACCTGAATCCATTCCATTTTTACTAGTGTTTGCACCTGGCGTCGTACCTTCAACGTGTGTATTGCCAAGTCAGACAGAGACAAGGATGAACAAAATTATGGCAAGAAGGGATGAAATGTCACGTACATTGATGAATGGATGGAAAGCACTTGAACCACTCCAAGTTGAGGATTTGACGCGTCCTGATGTACTGGCAGAGTTGGGTAATAGACATAGGGATGATTATAGCAAGTATGATGCGAAGCAACTCAAGGCTTTTTGTAGGATGCTTGGGTTGAGTGAATTTGGTGGATTGTTTTGGTTACAGAGGAGATGGAACAAGTTTGCCATGTATGTGGCACAGGATGATTTGTTACTTGATAAGGAAGGTGTGGATGGATTGAGTGAAAAGGAGTTGAAAGATGCAGTGGAGGAACGTGGCATGTCTCATGGTCATGCCAAGAGTGAGGTGGAATTGCGTCAAGCTTTGAATGAGTGGGTATCCTTGCATACAAAGCACAAGGTTCCACTTGGACTTTTGGTGCAGAGTAGAATGTGTTGGAATGCAGGCGTATCAAAATGAAATTGGTTTACTTAGACAATTGCAAAAGATTGCAACTGTGACATCAAATCACGCACATCGCCACGCCACTCTTTCCATTCCACTTCACGCATTTCCAATTCTTCAACGTACTCGTGCATCCGTTGCATAATATCTTGCCTTTCAACTTGTTGGTACACATGAACAAAAGTGTCCATACCAACACCATCAACTGGAATCACATTAAGATCGCCACCAAAGTACCTTGCAGTCAATCGAGCAGCAGGCCATCCATGGTGACCAGTACTCTTTTCAAGTTGGTCTGATCTGGGACATTCTGTTGGTGGTTCCATGCCCTTCAACTTTTGTAGTGGCCACATCCACAACTGTTCTGCTTTACGTGCACTCATACCACCAGAATGATCAGAAATCTTGAGTGATACATCCGACTCACCTGCTACAATCACCACATCAACCGGTGCAATCTGCATGTGATTACTCTTGATATGATGTCGAATGGTGCCACCAACTGCACGGTCCAATACAACCCTTAGCAGCCCAGACAAATAAGCTTCAGAATGCACAACACTGTCATTCTCACCATTCGTTCGTACATTTACCACTGGTACATTTGTTTCTCCATACTTTGCAGCAGCACTGCTCTTGACTTGTTGCACCACCTTATTCACTACATCCACCACCGACAATTTCGCCACTCGTTGTCCATGTCCATTCACAGCCATCAATTCATTCACCAATACATTGACACCAATACTAGCCTTGTAAAATTCACTAATGAACCCTTGTCGTGCCTGTTCAGTCAAAAACAACTCTTTGGCAAGTGACGCCAGTCCCTTTTCTTCTGGGTTCAATTGTACATGTGGACATGCCAATCCACGACATACAAAAGCAAGTAATTCATGTTGTTGTACTTGTACGTCCTTTACCAATCCCATCAATTGGTCAACACCATCATCCAATGCAACGAGCTGGTTGGCACTTGTCAACATGTTTTGTAATAGTTGTTCAAGCCTTGGTGCATGCTCATTAGGCATAGTGACAAGTGATCCGCTGTCCTGGAGTACATTGATGGCATGATGGAGTCGTTGTGGCAGTTGTTGTCGAACATATTGAGCGAGTGGGAGTTTGTCCTTGTGGTTGAAGAGATGGTAAAGGGAGACGGGTGGAGGTGCGTTCAGTCCAGTGCCACGTTGGATGGTAGCACCAAGACGGGAGGATTGACGAAGCATGTGGGAGGTTTAACTTGATGAGAGAGGGAGGTAGGGGATGGGTTGTCGTTGTTGTTGTTGTTGTTGTTGTTGCTTGAGAGTGGAGACTTGATGTGTTTGCATAGTGTGTTGTACCATTTGCCGAATTGAGCCAGAACGAAAGGAGAGGGGGAAAGGCGATTTAAAACATGGTGTAGTTGGCAAAAGCAGCAGCAGCAGCAGTAAAATGTGGGGATGAGAAAAAAAGTTGGGGCAAAAGTGGGAAACTTTTTGATGGCACAGAGAGCTGCATCACGTGCACAACTTGCTGGTTATTAATCAATTTTCATTTGCTCAGTCCACAGGTCACTTGGTCCACAGCATTTCGTGCGAGGCAGTCGGTGGGGATGGCGGAAGCGTTTGCTCTTCATCTTCCAATGACCACCTTCTCTTTGCTGAATCGGATACATCACTGTTGGCATCCTCGTTGCTACTGATGAATGTGTGCTCAGACCACACTTCAGCTTCCTCCACTAAATCCACCCACTTTTCACTCACTTGTCCATCATTCACTTCTGTACTCCATCCAACCAGTGGTGATGGTGTGGCTGTAAATGATGAACGCTCTTCATCCAATTCATGAGCGATTTGACTGTACTCTTGTTCCTCCAATTCAGCTTGATGGACAAGCCATTCTTCCTCATCCAATGACACTTCTTCATGATCCACATTAAACACTTCTTCATCCAACCATCGTTCATAATCATTTACAAAAGTAGGATCAAATACAGCGAAATCTTGTTCCTTGACTTGATCCCAAAGCATGGATGGTGGTCGAATTGCAGATTCCACAATGACGGTGGTGCGTTTGGATTCAATCGTAGGTGATGGACTGGCATGTTCATCTGCATTGAATCCATAATAAAAGGTATTGAACCAAGTGATCAGTCCACGAATGTTTTGATCAAACAATTGTGCTTCTTCAGGGTCAATTTCAGGCTCACCTCCCATGAGCCACTCTTCTCTTAAGTTCTGTTGACAATGTGTGTAAATGCCAGTGACGATGCGCATGTTCATGCTACGCCATTTTCGACCAGTGTAAGGGACAATGTTTTTACAAATCTTGAGTGTATACAATTGGACAAGGTCGACTTCAAGGCGTAGGATGCGTTTGAGGACTGCTGTTGCCTTGTATTGCATGAGCATGACGATGCGCTGTGCTTTGTTCTTGGTCAGCATTTGCATGATACGAAGAAAAGTGACAATTGAAAATACATTTCTCCATACAAGTCGAGAACTCTCATAGGAAGATTCACTACTTGCAGTCGCTGGTGGCAGGTTGGACTCTAATCTAGGCTTTTCAGGATGCGTACAGTAACTGAAAAAGGTGAATTGAAGCAATTCATTGTCTTGTGTAGCCCAATCACTTGCTTCATGATGACTGAATAGTTTGAGCAAGAGTGGTAAAATGTTGGCATCAATCATGAGTTGACTAAAGTACTCGTGTTGAATGGCATTGTTGGCCTTGAGGTATTTGAGGAGGAGAAAGAGGACACCAGCAACTGCTTTCCACATGATTTCCTTGTGACGCATGGCATCCACATCCTCCACTGCCTGACCTTTCTTGATGGGACTGTCTTCACCTAAATCAGAGGACTTTGAGGAATGTTTGTTGGGCGACATGGTTGCAGCGAGAATCTTGGCAAGGAAAAGCACGACACTTGGGAGCATGGAAACTGTTTTACGGTAAAACTGTTCAACAGAACCAAACCGTTCATCAGGGAAATCTTGTTGACGCTTGTCCATATCAGATGTTCTCAGCACGAGCCCTTTGTCTTGTCTTCTTTTTGCAGCAGCCACTTCCACGACATCTCGTGACCATAAACTCTCATGCAATGTAGATTTCATCAATGCAGCTGCTTCCTCCAATGCAAATGGCATAGCAGCACTATTGGCAAAAGGAAAGACGAAGGGCGTTGATGCATTACTGCGCAAGTACTGGCTCATTGCAGGATTCGCAAACAACTTTTTCCTAATGGGAATAGGAGCAGTGCCTGGCATGGGTGGTAAATCGTACGTTCTTCTCTTGTGAGCTGCATCCAAAGGTTCAGGTGCAAAGAATGGATACTTGTCCGACATTTCCTGACTAAACTTGCCATAATCTGCGTAGGAGGTCTTGCATTTCCCTCCTCTGTTATTTGCAAGCGCCTTTTGTTGACATCTTTCATCACGCAATTCGCCCGCACCTTGAGATCCACCAAAACACACCATCAGCGTCTTCCAAAACATGAGCAACAATTTCTTTACAGGGAATCCCTTAATGCTTTTTTCCATTAATTTGGAAATCATTTCACATAGGAATACTGCTAAATCCACGGCATTGAACTGATCTCTAATGACCTTTGTCTGTCTTTGCGTTTCCATCAAATAATACAACAATGTTAGTGTCAATTCAATCTCACCACATGCACGCTCAGTCACTACATACTGTGATCCCATGCCCGAAGGCTTGGATGCAAAAGACAGTTGCATCAATGCGATTTTGAGGGATTCTTTGTAGACTTGGATGGCACCCAACTCCATCAATTGCCGGTTACATGTCATCATGGCATCCAATTGCTCTTCTGAACACGTACATTCTTGCCATGAGCCTTGTGCAAGGTAAATCAATTTACGAGCAGCAATGACACGCGTTGCTTGTTGATGTGGATCACGTAAACGGCGTAATTGTTCTTCAAGGTAGATAATTTGTGCTGCTGGTTCACGTGTGATCCATGCTAAAGAGTGTCAATGAACAGACGAGGAGGATACATGTCTCGTTTTTGTAGAATTGACCAGCGTGTTCTATCCATTGACGTGCTTCAGCATAAGAATGAAACTCGTTCAATTCTTGTGCAAAAGTATCGGAATCAGCATACTCAAAGACTTGTTCTGTTTCCTATTGAGGATTGAACAAGGGATCAAAGTAGTTGGTACCAGATTGTCAAATTTAGGCAAGTGCAAGATGAAATCCTTCAACTGGGTGACTGAGAATGAATCAGCTACAGCATCACTTGAACCTGATGTGCTGTCATCCAAATGTACATCCTCAAATTCCTTTTCATTCCTTGTTGTAATTTGTGGAATAGTTCTTGGCATTAAGAAAAAGATTTCAAAGCAAAATTGTATTGATTTACACTTTAAAACCAGGTCATGGCGAGAGCAGCAACTGGCACCAAGGCAGCAACAGAGAACTTGATAGCCGTGGCATCGTTGGCAGCTGGAGTAGTGGTGCTATTGGAAGGTCTGGTAGAGTTGCCTGAAGGGGAAGGAGTAGAACCACTGGGAGAAGGAGCAGAACCACTGGGAGGAGGAGCAGAACCACTTGGAGGTGGGGATGGAGTGGAAGGTGGAGGAGTTGGTGCGTTATTGCCACCTACGGTAAACTTGCTTGAATAACGATCACCAATACGAATGACATAGTCGTTACCAGCAGGAAGGTCGGCAGGTACAGTATAAGCAAAGGATTGGGAGCCTTCAGTGGCGGTACCAAGGTTAGCAACGAGCGTCAAGGCATTGGGATCACCACGAAGGAGTTCAACTGGTGATTGCTTTGCTGGTTCAAGACCTGCACCAGCTGGAACCCAAGTGACGGTGACTCGACTACCTGGGGTCCATGTGGTAGCAGCAACTGGGCTATTGATGGCGAGGTCTGCTGCGACGACTGCGACAAGAGCTGCGAGGATGGCAATAAACTTCATTTCTAATTAAAACGTGGTGCAAAATTATTTGAGTGGTGAAAAAAAAATTTGGGTGGGATGAATTATATTGCACACCTTTGGATACAGCCCCCCCAGAAGCTTATCTATTGTACCATCAAATGTAAAGCATTAAGCTTCGTCTCTCTCTCAACAGCAGCAGGGGGGTGACATGTCCCAGTGACTCTTGCCAGCTCACTCCACAGCTCAAAACTCGCAATTTTTTTCCTTCTTTTTTTTTTACAAATCCACTTTTTTCCAATATGGCAGTTCGTGCACAATTTGAAAACAGCAATGAAGTAGGCGTCTTTTCCAAACTCACCAATTCATACTGTCTCACCGCAATCGGCGGCTCTGAAAACTTTTATTCCGTCTTTGAATCAGAATTACACGACATCATCCCCGTTATCCACACCTCAATCGCAGGCATTCGAACAATCGGTCGTCTTGTAACAGGTAATCGTCACGGTCTTCTCGTTCCCTCCACGTGTACAGATCAAGAACTGCAGCACTTGCGCAATTCTCTTCCTGACCAAGTGGCTTTACAACGCGTCGAAGAACCTCTTTCTGCCCTTGGTAACGTCATCACATGCAATGATTACGTGGCTCTCGTTCATCCCGACATTGATAGAGAAACTGAAGAAATTATTGCAGATGTGTTGAAGGTTGAAGTATTTAGACAGACTGTAAATGATCAACCTTTGGTGGGAACGTATTGTGTGATTAATAATAATGGTGGATTGGTGCATCCTAGGACAAGTGTGCAGGATCAAGAAGAATTGAGTTCCTTGTTGCAGGTGCCTTTGGTTGCTGGTACGGTGAACAGGGGGTCTGATGCCATTGGTGCTGGAATGGTAGTGAATGATTGGGTTGCATTTACTGGATTGGATACGACAAGTACAGAATTATCTGTGGTGGAAAGTATCTTTAGGTTGCAGGATGCCAAGCCTACTGCTATTGTGAATGATATGAGAGACGCGTTGATTGACACTTATTCCTAAATGAGAGAAAGAGTTTGTGACTGACAAAATAACTTGTTTTGGTTTCACCACTCTATTCTTTTGATATGGACAATTGTCTTTCTAGTCCTGCTCTGGAGGATTCATCATTATTGACTCAATGCAATGCCACCAAACAATTTGATCGAGTCAAGAGTGTGTGCAAAACATCCTGATCGATTGGGCTGGATGGTGATGGTCCATTTGTCAAGTGTGATGGTTTGAAGATGAGTACTGAGGTTGAGAATGCAGTACATAGTCCATGAAGAACGCGCTTGCTTGTACACAGAAAGGTAGGGATTGGATGCATAGGATGGTTTGGTCCAATTGAAGATGGTGCCATAGAGCTCCGTACAAATCGAATGAGCATTTTCAGCTAGTTCAATGGGAATGCCACACCACACAATCTGACCATCATCAGGACCGAAAAGGGTTGGAAGAATGGATGAATGAGCACGTTGAACTGATTGGAGTGCATTCGTGTCAAAACGGATGGGTGGCAAACCTTCAATGGACTCTATGAATGCGATGGGTTGAGGTATTTCTTGTTGCTGGGCTGGGAAGAGTATTTGACCTGTTGGTAAATCATGAGCATCGAGACCCAACACACCAGTAATGAGGATAGTGGCACCTTGCTCAGCTAATCGTACCAATGCCTTTAGAGTAAGAGGATCACTGCGTTGAAGAGATGGCACAAGGATGAACTTTGGACAAGCAAGGTTACCTGCTCGCACTTGTTGTGCAAACACAAACAATTCAAACTCGCTAATGGCTTGTGGAATGCGATCAAATTCATCAGCTAAAACACGTACAACTGTCCTTGTAATTTTGTTCAACCAGGAAGGCTGAGCAAAAGTTTGAGCAAATGGCACTACCATCAAGACAGTGTCTGTTCGTCCCATCTCAAGGGTTGCCACCCACTTGCTGCATTCCAAAAAGGCTTTAAAAGTGTGGTAGGAAGGATGCACGCTTCCGTCAGCATGCACCAATCCAATCTGTTGTTCATTGGCAGACAACATGAAGGGATTCATCCACCAGCACCACTGAATGGTACCAGCAACCTGAGCAGCACAACCTGCGTACAATTTCCTCTCTAATGTCCAGGATTGCACGAGGTCATTGTGGAAGGCTTGTCCTGCAGATCCAATTGTGCGCATGACCCCCACTTCTTGAGAAATGCAAGGACCATGAATGGATTTAACTAAAACTACATCCATCACAACATCTTGTACATTCCACCATGGATGCGTTGAGGTGTAATCCATCGCTGATCCATGGAACAACGCACAAGGTCGAAGGCCACCTTCATCTTGACCCACAGCAATCATGGTTTCACAACCAGCAGATCGCATTGCTTGTTTGAGGTTCAGTGCCCACTTTGTAAAGGCATCTTGTGAGAAATGTACCCAATCCACCAAACGAACGTTGCATCGATCATCATTGACTAAGCCTGGATCCACGACAAAATCTGAGGGTTGAGGTGGGCGAATGTGATTCCAATCTGATAGTTGACTGATGGGCATACGCCATCGTTGACGCAATGTTTGCAAGTCTTCACAATGATCTTGAACCCACTTGACATAATGAAAACGTTCATACTCATCTCCATTGGGCACAGGAAGTGTACTAAACAAATGATCTGAATGTCCAAAGGTGGGTTCATTGCAAAGATCCCAGGAGATATTGCACAAATCCTTGTAACGATGAGCCAAAGTCTGTGCAAATGTGCGCTGTGCCTTTAATGAAATCGGATCCAACCATGCATTAACACCTGACCAAAGTGGAGGTGAGAATGAAAAAAGTGACAACACAACTTGCAAACCATGCGAGGTCGCAGTGAGGATCCATGCGTCCAATGCAGCCAACTTGTCACTGTTGAAGGTTCCATCAGTGGCCATGAGCTCCTGCCATCCATACCATAATCCTGTACGAAGTGTGTTGATGCCCATTCCAACTAAATGCCTCATATCCTCATCCCAAAGTGCCGAATTGGGCACATCTAACCAGGAACGATGAGATGCACTGCAAAAGTAAGTGGTTCCATGCATGGTAAAAGGCTTGCCATTCAACACGAGTTGTTGACCAGAGGGCTGAACCAAGCATGTTGGTCGTGGCATAATCACTGTAGGATCCCAAATCCAAAAACCTTGCTTCTGGTACCACATGATTCTAATAGGCTGCCTTTTTGGATGATCTACAAGACCTGTTACAATGCGTGCTTTGAGCGCATGCAACCCACGGGTCAATCCTGCAGGAAGCGGAATGTCAAGTGATGCCCATTCATCCGTTGCAAGCAATTCTGTAAACGGTTCATCCAACCTGTTCAAATCCAACATCAGATAGAGCTTCATATCGCGTTTGGAGATCCATCTGACCTTTAATGTAATTTCTTCCTTTGGTTGTCGCACACAACTTGGTGAAATCGTCAATTCCACAGTGTTCCTTCCCACCACCAACCATTCCACAACTGTACGTATCAAATCAGAATAATTGATGAAAGTGGATGGAATAGAAGGTCTCCAAGGTGCAAACAACCATCGGCCTCCTTTGAATGCACCACTCACATGATCCACCATCCAAAAAGGAGTCGATACCACAGTGTTGTCTTGATCCACCATATGAACAAGAGGTGTAAGGATCGTATCACGCGTGCCTCCACTTCCAGGTTCAGAGGGATGCACTGCGAATTGTGATAATTGTGGATTGGTACGCCAATATGTTGCATGCTTATCCATGAACCCTGGCACCACTTTTTGCAATTCACTGGCCACTTGAGATGCCATGAGACGTTCTCCTTGCACCGTATTTTGTACACTAAATGCACCCAAATACAATTCTTTGGTGTAGGCATCCACATGTTCACCATAAACAAGTTCACCTGCAATGTCCTGCACAGGTCGACTAAAGGGCTGTCCATTAAACACTGCAACATTCCCACCTTGCTTCATGAATTCCACCAAGGCCGGCCATGCTTTTAAAGGGAAATAAGGTCCATGTGCCATAATCAAAGTCTCAACATGCAATTGCTTCAAATTCTCAACCAGTGTATCTGCTGTTACTAATTTGTAAGGAATAATCATGCATGTTTGTAGTGAGCGTGCAAAGTATGCTTCTGGGTACTTTTGATCATGGAAAAACAATGTTGGTGCAGGCTTGTATCCGCCCATTTTGAGGTGGGAATTTTTTAATCAAGATGAAAAATAAAGTGGATCGATATTTAATCAAAGCCAGGCAGATTACAGAGCTAGAAGGACCAGAAAAGGCATTAATCTACCTGCAAGAGGTACAGTTGGACACTGTGTGATTAACGGGGGGATAGGCAATCGTTCTCTTTCCATTAGAAATCGATTTGCTCGATTACAACTGTTCACTCCTTATCAAGGTATCCAGAGCAGATGAAGCATTAAAGGAAGCGCGTAAAATGTGTACGGTGGATATTTCAGCACCTCAAGGATACCTGAGAGCTGCACAATGTTGTTTACTGTTGGGCAAAGTGGACCTGGCACATCAAATGTATGAAGCTGGTCTCCAGTATGCATCTCGTGGCTCTGATTTGTATGAGAAGCTAGCAGAACTCTACAAAAAGAATGTCAAGAGACTTGGATGGAATCAAGGCGTAAATGTTATGGCAATCCTTCCTATTGAATTGTTGGTGCACCTCTGTTCCTTTTTAAACTTGAGAGATCTCTTTGCATGTGAATTGGTTTGCAAGTCATGGAGGGCACGCCTACTCGATAATCCTGTGGTGTGGAGCTATTTGGATGTAAGCAGTGTGAAGCGTGTAAGCAACAGCAAGTCTTTTGCATCATTGATTGGAAGAGCAGGCAAGCATTTACGGGCATTAAGGTGCTCAGCACCCATGGTCAGCAGAACACTTTCCATTATGGTCAAGTATGGATGCACTAAACTTCGTGTATTGGATTTGCAAGCAGAAATTGATGACGATGATTTCTTGATGGACATGTTGACCAAATGTGGCAAGAATCTCCGCGTTCTCACACTCCCTCGACAAACCATTCAAGCAAGGCATCTAGTGAACTTGTTTCAGGCGTGTCCTTGCCTTGTGGACCTCACCCTTCATCGTATAGTGAGCCCATCTAGACCACTTGGCAGTGCATTTGCCCCACCATACCTTGGACACATGAAAGATTATGAATTCCTTGCACCACCCCTCCTGCGCAAGTTTGCATTGACTTCGTACATGGATGGGTCGAGTGAAATGCTGTCAGCCTTCCTAGTGGCTTGTATCCACCTCAAAGAGCTTGCTTTGATAGAAGCCACTTCCCTTGACAATCAAACCAAATCTGTTCTCATCAGCATCCTTCCACGCCTGACCAAACTGCACATGGAATATTATTTAAATCGTGGCAACATGCCCAACTTTTCCAGTCAAGAATTCAATGGGCCACTTGCACTCCAAACCTTCATCTCTATTAATACTCGTGCCAAGAAACCACAAGTACCCATGTTCTTTGACCTCACACCATCCCTCAAACATGTGGATTTATCTGGTAACCATGGTTTCCTTGACACTGATCTCATGCGCCTCATGGACCACTGTCCATCCCTGGAATACCTTGATCTCAGTCGCATGCCTCAACTTACCATCGCCAGTCTCACCTATACGGCACAGCATCTCACTCACTGCAAAACACTGAAATTGACCAAATTAATCCCTGTTGATGATGAATTGTTGGGCATATTGGCTGAATCCCTTCAAGGTTCCTTGCAAGAGTTGAATGTAGACAGTTGCTTGCGTGTTGGTGGCCTTGCTGTGACTCAATTGGTCACTAAATGCACAAATCTACGTTCCCTCAGCATCTGCAATTGTGTTAGGATTCACCGTGATACTGTGGACTGGATTCATACCAAACATCCCAACACAAAAGTTCTTTTTCGATTTGATTAAATCTTTAACAATGTCAACCACAGCCTTGCTCCCTCGCACCTCGTCACTAAGGACATCCACTGCAATTAACTCGTTCATCCACCAACTCATTCAAGCTAGTATGCACCAGTCCGTGAAACAAGTGAATCGAATCAACATCACACCATTTCCAATCAACAATTCAAATATGCATACGATACAGTCTGGGAACACCAACGAGGGTATCCATTCCCCCCCCCCATCTGATTCTCACAATCTTCTTAGCATGATTGTCTTTGGTCGTCCTAAATTCAGTCACAAAATGTACCTTCCACTCCTCCACAGTTCACATTTATAGGTTGAACCCTTTGGATCCTGCTCCATTTGTAGATACTAATGATTCATATGAAGCATCTGAACTAGTTGCCTTTCAAGTGCCTGATCCCACGTGGGAATGGGTTCATAAGGAGTGGTATGTGGACATGACACTCGATGTGGATGCCTCTGGGTGGCAATATGCCTTTTCATTCCAATCCAATCAGTTCTCAAGCACATTTAACCAAATGACTACATTTGTACGAAGAAGAAGGTGGTTGAGATTACGTAGAAAATTGGTACGTTGCGCACTTGGCACTGTTGACACTTTTTTTAGGTGGAACCAACTACCTTTTCAATTCCATGGAAACCACGGTCGCTCCCACCCCTAGAGGAATCCACCTCTTCAATGGATCCTTCACGCTTGTACCATCTCAAATTGGACAAGGACCGTTTGGACCAAGTGACACGATGGGCATCCACCCTCAAACCAGGTGATGATCTCCTCCTCCCAAAAGAAGACGCAGTTGTCCTTCTTGACGCCTTTGACTTTAACCACTCCAAACTCATGCTCATACGATTACTTCAATCAGGGCATTCCAGTCGACGTATCCATATCGACACCCTCACCTTCATTACAGAAACCTTTTCTCAAAACCCAATCACCTTTTACCACGATACTCTACACATCAGCACACCCATCCAATCAGCAGGCAAACAAACTGACATGCGATGGACCACACAGCAATCCTAAAAAGAAAATGTGGCACTAGTTGAATAAACTTTAATAAATAACCGCATGTTGTCACACTATTGCACATCCATTGGCTTCCTTGCAAGGTACACTTCAATATTCCAATACGCCTTCCCAACTTCCACCTCCTCCTCCAATAACTGTACCAGCCTATCCACCTCATCCGCATTCTGTATAATCTCACTCTGCACCAAAGGCCCCTTCAACCCCTTGATCATGGCCATGAAATTCTTCAAACTATCTGTCCCCAACCTCTCACCCCACTTGCCAGTCGGAATGCTCACTCTCATCTTTTTTACATCTCTCCATCCAGCATCCTCAAATACCTTTGCTAATCTCGCAGCAGCATGTACATCCACATTTCTCAAAACCATCAACCTTTTCAACCATGAATTCAATGTCCGAGTCGCCTGATTAGCAATTTTTTGTTCATTATTTGACATGACACTCTGATACAACCTACAATCATGCTCTACAATTTCCAACATACCACCAGGCCTCGTCACCCTAAACAATTCACTAGCAACATGTGACCACCCATCAACTGGAATCGCAGTTGACAAGAACCTTTGATGCACATAATCAAATGATCTGGAAGGATAAGGAATAGTTTCCAATACATCTCCTTGATCAAAACTACAATTAAGTGGGACAATTGTAGTTGGAAATTCATTGGTGAGATCAAAACCTTTAAATGTCCATGAAATGTGCTCACTTGCCATTTCGAGCATCCAAACGCCTGTCCCGCACCCCACATCAAGGCAATCAATACTTGGCTCAGTGCCGGATTGGAGTGGAAATGGGACAAAAGGCAGACGTTCATGTTGTGAGAGTTTAACCGAGTTTGTAGGGGGCGGTGTATGAGATGTTTTAGGGCGGTATCCGAGGGCGAGAAGGGTAGTGGTATCGAGGTCAGTGAAATGGTTGGTGTTGACTACCGCACGAAGCAAGTAATGCAAGTGATCCATGCGATCTAATTCTTCCTGATCAGAAGGGAATGGGTAAGTGACGTCTTCCATGTGTTGGCGTCCTTCAATCAAGGTGTAGTTGGGTCTGTTGATGGATGAGGATGCACGATCAGCTGTGTGGTAGATTCCATTACCTTGGAGATTAGTCAAATTGCGAGGATTGGGCAAACCTGGTCGAATCTTTGTAGATTGGTTGCCCATTTTCCTTTTTTGTGGAATGAAAAACTTGACGCGGTTGTTTTGGGGTCTAGATCCTTTATTTACCTTGAACTGCAAGATGAATATTGAGGACATATGTGGACTACAAGCACATGAGGGGGTCAAAGGTAGGCTGTGGATGGTGTGGTGTTGAGAGGTATTTGGTAGATGTTTGGTTGAATGCATACAATCGACCAGTTTCAAAAGTACACGTTGTGGCACGCGTGTTGTCAGTGGAAAAGACTACGAAATCATTAGTGTATTCGCGTACTTGTTAAAATTGGGGGGATGATGATGATTGTGTGTAGTGCAGGATGAAACAGGGGACATTATGGCCATCTTTTGGCAGTCAGATGACAAGTTGTGCCCCACGATTGGACAATTGGTGAGCGTGATGGGTAGACTATCGGATTATGAAGGAAGAAGACAGATTATGGTACGACATATGGTGGCATTGAAGGATGATGAACAAGAAGAGCGCATGCATCAATTTCATATGGAGGAATTGAAGCGGACAGTCTACAATGTTCCCTTTAACGTACCTGAAAAGGTGTGGGAAAAGCGTTGGCTGCTTTTGTTACAATCCATGCATCCACAAATGGCCAGTGCACCAGAAGAATGTCGAGCCAACTTGTCAGAGATTTACATTGAATTGATCAAGGAGAAACATGTGGATTCAGAGTTATTCGATGCTTTGGTCCATGTGCATGTGAACGTGTCGACTGACAAGAAAACTGGATTTACAATTGAAGAACTTTTAGGACATGAGGGTCTGTATGGCCTTTTGAATCACATTGCAAAGGGTACGGCACATGCCACACCTCTCATGATCAAACGTGAGGCACATTCCCTGCTCAATCGATGCTTGGGTCGACTTGTACGTGATGGGCTGCTTGCAAAGTCTTCAGATGGGACCTACAAGCTCGTTATGGTGAATGAAGAGCTCCTCACTACCATCCTGACTATATTCAAGGAATTTGGATATGTGGGTGCCATTCGATTGGAATTCATCGCTCAGAAACTAGGCAAAATCTCCAAACGCATCCTACTCGAAGCTCTTGATGCCCTCAATGAACGTGGATCCATCTACAAGGATGGTTGGGAAACGTATCGATACCTTGCACACCCTCTTGGCGCAAATTTATCTACAAGTACAATTACATAATTCTTATCCACTATTAATCGGGTCTCTTTGCAACCACCACAGCCACTTGCATGCTCACATTGTAATGCTCCACTTCCTCCCAGAACCGCTCCAATATCACCTGTCTCTCCTGTGCTTCTTCCCAATTCTCCAAGTCCCTTGACATGACATATGAATTATTCCTGATATCAGGTATCACAGTTTCCATCGTACTCTGTATGTTCTTCTTCATCAATTGTCCACTGGCACCTGCCCAATCACCCATCGGTATCTTGATGATCCTCGTACACACATCTGTCCATCCCAATTCCTCCCTAATCATATTCTCCAGCCTCATTCCAACAGTCAAATCCACACCATTCTCATTGAAATAATCAAGCAAATAATTGCGCACGCGTTCAGCACATGGACCACCAGGCGGATCCAATCCAACCAAATATTCTGTCAATTCCAAGGTACCTCCCTTCTTTGTCATTCGTCCAAGTTCTTTGATTACTCGTGGCCACACAACAGATGGAATGCCAGCATTCAAAAACCTTTGAAATATGTAATCAAAGTAATTATCAGGGTAGTCGAGTCCATTCAACAGGTTACCTGGTTCAAATGTGACATTGGGTGGATGTGGATAATTGTTGAATGCTTCAGAGATATCCACGCCAATCAAATATGCTTTTGGGAATTTAGCGGCTGCTTCACGTAACCAAATGCCTGTACCTGAACCTACATCAAGAACGCGTTTGGGTGCTTTAGAGAGTTGCGCCACATGGATGCCCTTTAGGACGAAACGAAGGATATCGTGTTCGAGATTACAACTAGGGAGGATGAGGAGAAGGAGTGAGGGGTGATACCGTTCTTGTTCATCGGGCAGATTCATGTTGGCTCCAAAATAAGTGTTGGTGTATCCATAATGTGCATGAGAATTGACCAGAACCACATCAGTATGCGAATTGGATTTTGAACGCTTGCGATCGTATAATTTGGCTTGTTCAGGTGAGGATGCTGATTTGCGAAGAAAGAAGGAGCGTCGTGCAAAGGACCGATCCCGTTCTGAATTGTGGTGAGTTGTGGAATGGTTATTTCCCATTGGCAGATTATGAAAATTGTAGTGAAAAGAAAAAAGTGGGTGAGGAACCAATAATAAGTGTTTTCGCTTGAATGAGTGCAGCTGTTCTGTTGAATGCATGGAGGATGGGGGTTACACAGTTGATGTTGTAAACAGACCTTGAAGTAGTGGACTTGTCATTAAATAGTGCAAGGATTTTTTTGATTGCTATAGTCAAATCCCAAGTAGAATTTACTATATCTACTAAGAAAGTCTAATAATCTCAAGTATTTCCAAGGGTTATATTAATAGAAATAGACTTATGACTCTTGGAAACTTTTATATTTTTAATAGTTAAATTCTATTCAAACTTGTGAACATTTTTATATATTAAAGATACTTTTAAAAGCTTTTTCTAGATGGATGATTCTTGTAGCATTATAGTTAAGAACTTGGCTAAATAAAGAGTAAACCTGTCATCATTCCCCCACTAGTCCCATCCCATCCCTTGTCCGTGTTTCTGGACCCATTATCTCTCTCCCCAAGCCCCAGGCGCACCATACCAAAACTTTGCTGACGTTTATATGCACCTGCCTGCATGGAGCCACATGCCAAAAAATTCGTTGGGGCACGAAACTTTTACTTTTTTTCCTCCATCATCACACCTTAGACCATTTGCAACATGGGCGCCCGTCTATCTAAAAAGCGCTCTGAACTATCAAGACATCGCCGTTCCACCATATCCGATCCCCTTACCCTCAGTAATGAATGGTAATCCTCTCTCATTTTGTACGTGACATCAATAGGAGAAACAGTGAACGATTCCTCAATTCCAATTCCCCCTTTCAATTGTCTCTAACGGAGTTAGACAGGTACGTGCCTTTACTCCCATCCTCTCTAACCGTCTCTAGATTCGACCACATGCACATTCAACTCAAGCAAATCATCAACGGCTTGTACATTACGCAATTGGACACGCTTACTTCCATCCTTGACATTGGTGCTCGTAATGGGACTTGGTGCATGGTACCTCCCCCCCACTTGGCCCCTCATCCCTCATTTTCGTAGGAAATGGCCAACAAGTATACTCACGCTCATGTCACTGGAATTGACCTCCAAACCATCTTTCCGCCCACCACATGCCCACTCAACTGCACATTCGTCGTAGGTGACATTCTTAATGAATCCATCCTACCTACAGAATCATTCGACTTTATCCATCAACGTTTATTGAACCGTCACCTTCATAGTTCAAGGTGGGGAAACCATGTGCGACACTTGCATCGATTACTGCGTCCTAATGGCCAGTTGGAAATCCAAGAAGCATCCTGTGAGTTTCACGGAATCGGACATTATGGTGCTCAGGTCAACCGTTGGTTCAGACAAGCCTTGCCACTCCTTGGCATTGATGTCAATTTGGAAAATCACCTTCAGTACCTCCTCAAGTCTGAAGGCTTTATGATGGTGAATGTGGATCGTATCCAAGTACCACTTGGTACATGGGATCATTCTGCTAGTACCAATTGGTCATTGAATGAGTGGCTTATGATATTGGATGGGTTGAGAGAGTTGATTGAAGAATGTGCTCGCTTTGGTGATTATCAATGGGCAGAATGGAAGAAGGGGTGGATGGAAGAGATTGAAGAGAAACGAACCAGCTGGCAACTCGTCATTTTTACTGCAAGGAAATCGTAGGTCCATCAGTACCACAAGAAAATCTGTTACCGACTCTCCACCTATTAGTACCAGCAGTGCTTTAAAGTAAACAGTAAAACTTCTTTTTTTTATTATCAAGGGACCAAAGTGGCGCCAGAACTACCGTCCAGATGACTGGGTACTTGGCCACTGTGATGGAGTCGCCACCTGCAAGGCAAGTGGGGCAAAAATTAGAAATTTCTGACTTCTAATTTTAGCACCATCACCACCCATATCGACTTTGCCATCAATCAATCAAACTACCGCCTTTTTCTCTTAGAACAACCAGTTTTCCTATGCATTCCGTCACATTCATCGCTGCATTCTTTGCTGCATTAGCAGCCGCTCAAACGCCCACTTCATCGCTCACTTGCAACAATTACGCCGAGCTCTGCAATCAACCCTACTCCAACGTCACTTATCTCACTACCCATAATGCTTATGCCGTCGGTAGCTCCATTGCTGCCAACCAGCATCTCAGCATTACTGATCAATTGGACCGTGGCGTACGTGCCTTCATGATGGATATCTGGCACAAAGACCCCAAGGCACCCACCTTCACCCCTCGTTTATGCCACAATGAATGTGGGTTCTTGGATGCAGGTACCTTGCAAGACACACTATCAACCATCAAGACATGGCTATCCACAAACCCCAACAATGTCCTCACTCTCCTTATTGAAAATGGAGGTAAATTCACTGCTTCTGCACTCGCTACTGCATTTGCACAAGCAGGCGTGGATGACCAATGCTTTGTGTTCCCTGGTGAACGTGGTACCTGGCCTACACTCCAACAAATGATTAATGCCAAACATCGCATTGTTGTATTTGTGGACAATTTGATTGCTGATGATGGTGGTGTCGCTCCTGCTCCTTATTTGTTGCCTCAGTATTCACTTGTATGGGAAACTCCTTTCAAGGTAGAGTACAAGAATCCCGCGTTTACTTGTGCTGTTGATCGTCCCAAGAGTGGAATTCCGCAAGTTCGGAGTCCACTTTATGTGTTGAATCACTTTGTATATGGACAATTGCCTCTTACTGGTGCATCTGGTGTGTCTACTTCTTATCCTCAAGCTGCCAATGAAATCAATGGTGCATCCCTTCAGACTCATGTGAACAAATGTACTGGTGAACGTGGTGGTAAACCCAACTTTGTTGCATTGGATTACTTTGAAGTTGGTGATGCTCAAAAGGTCGTTTCTGCCTTGAACAAGGTTGCTCCTCCACCTGAACAACCAAAGAAGGAAGAGTTGGTCAAGAAGAAGAGTAATGCCTTTAAACGCACTGTGAGCACGATGAGCCTGTTTGTTGGGCTTGCAGTGGCTACATTCCTTTAAAAGCGTGCGTTCTATATGATAAATTACTAGTTACCTCATTTAGCATAGAGTCTTGGTGGTGGTGGTGGTGGTGCCAGAGGTGAGGAAAAGGGGAGGGGGACTAACATCCTTTCCGCACACTCAACAGAGAGAAAGAGAGGCACCATAAATTTTTTAACCTTCAACTATCCCTAAACCCCAATCCATCTTTTTTAAACACTCGAGTGCGATTCCTTGCAACCACTCACCTTAATACCTCCTCAATGCGCTCCCTTTTAATTTTCATCACCTTGGTCTTCACTTTAACCCTTCCCTTCATCTCAGCAACCCCACAGCAACAATCTGATCCTTCCACCAAATGTGCATTAGAATCATGCACATCATCAACAGGATACGATAAGAATCAGTGTCCAACACCCACCATCTTTCGCTCCACATGTCCCTGCAAGCCCAATTACTCTAGTTCTGATTCCACAAAATGCGATACCTGTGCTGAAGGATACACTGAATTCCCAGTCTGCAAAAAGTGTTCTTGTAATCCCGCTGGTAACCTTGCAGGTCCATCCAGCTGTACTTCCACCACTTCCTGTGCATGTAAACCAGGATACATTGGTAAAGACTGTTTTTCATGTGATTTCAACTATTGGCAATACAAACCATCCAACTGCAAAGCATGCGACTGTGATGCTAATGGAACGCAAGGCCGTGGTTGTGATATCATGACAGGAATGTGTATGTGTAAGCCTGGATTTGCAGGAGATCGATGTGATCAGTGTGCTCAAGGCTTCTCTAATTATCCTGATTGTAATGGCAACGTATTTAGTCAGAATGTTCCTGGGATGATTGCTATTGCTGGGTTATTAGGATTTGGTGTGATTTTGTTTGGAGTGTTGAAATGGAAAGTGCCTCATGCTGACAATGTATTTGCATTCATTCTCAGTCTTTGGTTGGGTAAGATCGTTTCAGATATCGCATTTGTTGCAACCAAGGCAAAGACGGCTGCCAACACTACTGCATTTGCCTTTATTTTTATCCCCATGGTGGCTAATTTGATTACGTCTTTGGTGATTATGGCAAAGGAAGCTGGAATGAATAGAAGGTTTCAGATTTGGGTGAATCGCAACACTTACCTTGGTATGCTCTTATCAGTGTTGAGCGTTGGTGGTGTGGAGATTATGCTGATTGGTCAGAGTAGATTGTTTGGATGGGATGCCCTTACCGCTCCATTTTCAGATGAGCGTATTAGTCATATTCAGTTCATTTCAACGGTGGGAATTGTAGTGATGAATATCCCTCAACTTGCATACTTTGTTTCCATTTTTGTGCAATCTGGAAGGGATAAGCGTGATGTGGCTGCATTTGCTTCATTGGTCATTACTGGTATGCTCGTTTTGTATGGCATCATCAGCAGATTGTACATGATTGTGTCCAGCCGTAAACACAAGCATGACATTGCACAAGAAATTGCAAAATCTGGACTTGAACCAAAGCGATCTCGTCAAACTGATGATGAATATTCACATGAAAAGACTGGTCATGAGCACATTCCAGTTGCTGCTGTTGGTACCACTTCTGGACTCAGTCACACCAGTTCAGTCATGACGCGTATTCATCTTCCTCCTTCTGTGACTCCCTCTGGGGATGGTGATATGCTCATGTCTGACCAAGAGATTCAGGCATTGTACAACAATCTGAGTGGCAAACGTCTTAGTCGTAACCTTCCAAGCAGTTCACTTGAACCAGCCTTTACTCTAAGTGCACCACCAAGATCCAAAGGTCGCCCCATCAGTCTTGTGATTGTTGCTGATGAAGAAGGAATTGTTCGTCCTGCCTCTGTATTTGGTGAAGTCCCACCCTCACCTCGTCCAAACATGCCACCACCTCGTCCACCTGGCATGGAATCCACCTCACCTTCACGTGCTGCCTCTATTGAAATTAATGTTAAACAGGCAGATGAGTAGCAACCTTAATAAAAGTAGAATATTACTGTGAAAAATGTACTACTGCAAACAAGGCAGCATGAGCCATCGTATCCAATGCCTTGGTATTGATGTTATCCAACGTATCACAAGCAAGGTGATAGCAAGGATCAAGTGGAGTATTGGCCATTCCACCATGATCATGTCGTTCTTCTGGGCTTTTGATTTCACTTGCACCACTAACAATTCCACCTGATGGAATTCCAGCCAATAAAAAGGGTAAAAAGTCACTTCCACCCAACATGTCGGTCCTCTTGGTCTGGACTCCATGTCCTTTGAAATACTCTTCAAATGCATTTGTAATGACCATTGAAGGTTGAATGAGGTTGTTTGGTGCAGTTTCACCATCCAATACCATAGGAATCCAATTGGGTGAAGCAAGCATATCAAAATTGAGGTTCATGGTAATATCATCTTTTGCAAGGGGGAGTTCAGGTGAATCAATTGTTCTCATGAAATGTGCAGATCCAAGTAATCCCAACTCTTCAGCACCCCACCATGCAAACACAATGCGATTACGAGGACGATATCGTGCACGAGAGAGTACAAGTGCCATTTCAAGAGTACTTGCTGCACCCGATGCATTGTCCACCATTCCAACACCTGCAGGAACGGAATCCAAGTGTGATCCAATAACGAGGGTTTGATTGACAAGGGCACCTGGACTCTCCCAAATGCAAATAATGTTATGAGTGGTGTGGATTTCTGTATGTGCAAATGTACGAATGGTGACATGAGTGGATGAATGGAGGACATGGTTGACTGTGGATGATGCTAGTAGGACAGGAATGGTGATGAGTTGTTGGTCTGGTGTCCAAGAATGATAGCGTACGCGTGGATTGGGAAGTTTGGAGGGTGTTGGTTGATTTGTATAAACAAAAATGACACCAAGTGCACCATTTTGCTCTGCATGCCTTGCAATATCGTACAATTCACATTTGGGTGGGTAGGGCACGCGCACTACTTTACCCTTGATGCCCTTCAAGTCGCCTGATTGACAAAGTTGATCAAGTGCCACGATTGGTGCATTGTCCACATGTGCAGCATTACCACCATACCTCAATTGACGGAAATCACGTTCATCTTCAAAAGAGACATGTAGGCCATCTTCACCAGTTGCACTTAGCTGTGGTGACGTGTTCATAGTCCAAACAGGCACTATAAAATGTTGTCGATGCGGCTTGCAAGGCACTTGTTTCTGTGTCAATGTTTGAATGACATATTCTGAGGACACATTGTACCCTACGCCAACACTTCTGGTACCATTGCCTTGAGCATGAGCACGTTTTTCAAGTTGTTTAAGGTGGTGAAGGATATTGGAAGTTTTGTAAGCTCTACTAAGCTGATTTTGAAGGGCTAAGGGGGGTGGGATGAGATGGCAATTGGAGGTGACGTACTGGCTTCAGTAGCACGATAAACGATGAATCCAACAGAAAGTAAAAGGAAAAAGAGAACGAGAGCAAGGAAGAATGTAGTGCGTGGATGACGACGAATCCTTGAGCGGATACCACGCCTAATTCGACCAACTGTAATGGGACGTGCTGATGTACTTGGTAGTAATGGATCTAGTAAGGTATAAGCAGTGCATATAGTGGTGGGCACCTTGCTCCAGAGTCATGAGAAAAAAAGTTGTAGAAATGCAAAAAAGTTTTATATGGATACAGCATACAGAGGAGGTTCAACACGTCCAGAACGCATGTTCACATGCCTCAGAGGCATACATGCGACTCTCCTTACCACAAAGCAAGTTATTCAATAGGTCCATGGCCTCCTCACTGATATTTGACTGCTTGAGAATCTCTTGAAGGACATCATAACAATACACGTCATTCTCCAAACACTGTACATCAAACGAGTTGTTCAAACACGACAATAGCACAATGCCAAGTGACCACGAGTCAGCCAACCGATAATCCACTACGCAATTCGGTGACTCCTTGTGCAGGACTTCAGGCGCGCAATATCCAAATGTACCAACAGTCTCCTTGCCATAAAACCTTGAATGCCTTGCTGTAAACTCCAAATCAGTCAACTTTAGCTCCATATCATGAGCATCCTGACCAAACACAAGGATATTCTCCAACTTGATGTCCCTATGAGCAAACCCAACATCATGGACATGAGCAACAGTATCAAACACAGTCTTCAATAGCCTTTTGAACAGAGGTTCACGCTCATCACATGCAACAGGAAACGCATTCAACCATGCAAAAAGATCACAAGTAGCCATTGGAAAGATCAAATAAATGGATTTGATACGTTCTACAAAGGCAACTGGACGACAAAGCCCTTGAACGAAATGCAGGCGGTTACCCATACGATATTCACGTAATAGCCCATCATTCCTTTGTGACTGTTTGGATGTACAGTAAGAAAAGGATCCTACTTTGAGGAAGAGACGTTTGGGAAGCTGTTTGATAGCAACGAGTTGTTGTGAAGCATGGTCATATCCACAATAAATGGTTGCACTTCTACCCCTATATATGCGTCATGTATACTAGTAAAGTGGGTACGTGCCTTCCTAGAATGTGACCTCTGTGAAGGCTATAGGTTGCATTGAGGGTTTTCCAGGATGTGGAAGTGCAGGAATGAGAAATGCTGCAGGTACGAAGTGCAGGTGGTTGAATGGTGGATGACTCGAGATCATCCTGACAACATGAATAGACGGACTGATCCAATGTGGATACAGAGAAGATGGATGGTACAAAGGTGCGGCTGATGGTGGCAAACGTGGTCATGATTGAAAGAGAGAATGGTGATCACGAGACTAGGAGTTTTTTTGGTCAGGAGGAGAGAGTCTGTTTTTAGCTTGATGACCCCCTACAGGGAGCGGGAAGTACCAACCAAGTGGATTGGAACATTGAGGAGCCTGGATGGTATATGAAGAGAGTGAGGTTCGAGTAATGGGAGGTCGAGTACTTTGTTTAAAAGAGGGTCGTCTCTGCAAAACACTGACCTGCTACCATATACATGCGATTCTCCAGTTATTTGCTCGTTCTTGCTGTCGTATTTTCACTCACCACATTTAATGAAGCCAGAGACCGTGGGCGCGATGATGACTATGAACGTAGGAGGCGTGGAGACAGATATAAACATGAACATGATGATGGTGCTGTCTGCGGCTCCAACCGCTCTTGTCCAACAACCAGCCCTGACTGTTGCTCCAACACTTGTACTGCTATTGCCACAGACGTAGTAAACTGTGGTGCCTGTGGCAACGCCTGCCCCAAGGGACCCAACTCTACTCCTGCTTGTGCTGCTGGCGTGTGTGGTTCAACATGCAGCACAGGATTTGGCAACTGTGACACTAATGCTGCAAATGGCTGTGAATCCAACCTTCAAACCGATCCTGCCAATTGTGGTGCATGTGGTACAGCCTGTCCTGCTTCTGCTCCTGTCTGTACTGCTGGTGTGTGTGGCACCACAACCCCCACATGTGACACTGGATTGGGTGATTGTGATGCGAATCCTGCCAATGGTTGTGAAACTGACTTGACCACCATTACTAATTGTGGCGCCTGTGGAATCATATGTCCAGCCTTTCCTAATTTAACCCCCACTTGTACCAATGGACTCTGCAGAGGCACCTGCAACACTGGATTTGGGGATTGTGACGATGATCCTGCAAATGGATGTGAAGCCAATGTCTTGAATGATGTCCTCAGCTGTGGCGCCTGTGGAACGGCCTGCAATCTCTCCTTACTTCCCAACACCATCAACACTTGTCTCAATGGTGTGTGTGGACTTGCATGTGCTGGTGGTTTCACTGACTGCAACAATGACTTGTTATCACCTACTGGTGATGGTTGTGAAACTGATCTCCTCAGCAACGATATCAACTGTGGTGAATGTGGTAATGATTGCACCATTTTGGGTATCTCCTTCTTGTGCCGACTTGGTGTCTGTATTGACATCACTCCTCCGCCACCAGCTGCTCCTCCAATGATTGCTGACACCTTGAGAGTTATCACCTAGGCAATTTCTTGCATTTTAATACACTTTTCGTTGATAGAAAAGTTCCTGAAGATGATCCAGGGTTTGAGGTAGGAGGAATGCATCCACATTTAGACAAATGAATCTTGCAATAGTGCTCAATTTGGTCCTGGTGTTGCGGACTTGAACATCACTGTTATCCCCATCGGGCAGTGTTCTATCAGCAGATCTCATCCATCTCTTTGCATTTCAATACAATCATCAAAAGTTTTTTTACAGAGATATGCAACCAGTCGAGCATCAACAATTCCCAGCTCAACCATCAGTGTCCGAGGTTGATCCCACAGATCATAAAGGTACGCGTCATTTTATGGATGGATGATGTGGATAGCTGTGGATCGTGCACGAGCACACCATGTGAGAGAAAGTTGGGTGAAATTGATGGAAGCACGAATTGTACGTGAAAAGTTGCGAGAATGTGTATTGAGGGAAGGTGTGAATAGGAATCAGGTGTGCAAGCAGTTGGCCGAGACGTACTGGGGGTCATTGGATACGCACCGTGTCAAGGGATTCAGAGATATTGGGGAGAAGGCTCAAGTGGAATAAAGTATCGTATTACTTTGACGCTTTGGGTCTCTTTTAACAGGTGGTTCTTTTAAACAAGTGGCTAAGCAATGCCTATGGATGGTCACTTGCGCTTGGCGCGGCCTTTTTTGACTGGCGGTTCATTCTGAGATTCTGTTGTGGGTGCTTCCTTGCGCTTACCACGACCCTCCTTGATTTGTAGTTCAGGTTGTAGGTCTGGAGACGTCTCCTTACGCTTGCCACGGCCATTTTTAACTGGTGGTTCAGGTTGTTGTTCTAATGGTGATTCAGGTACTTGCCTTTTCTTACCACGTACCTTCTTGACTGCCGACTCTTCCACTACTGGTTCAGGTTCAATCTCTCTCTTCTTGCCCTTTCTAGTTGATATTTCCTCATTCACTACTACAGCCGTTAGTTTAGGTACATTTCATCACTTACCTTGTTCCTTATCAGCCGCCGCTTCCTCATGCTCTGTTGGTTCAGGAACCTCCTTCTTCTTGCCCCTTCCTCTCCTGCCTGGTACTTCATCGTCAAATGCTTCATCCCCTGGTTCAGGAACCTCCTTCTTCTTGCCCCTTCCTCTTCTACCAGGTACTTCCTCATCCACAACCTCGTCCACTGGCTCATCAACTTCCTTTTTCTTACCCCTACCTCTTCTCCCTGGTACTTCTTCATCCAAAACATCATCTCCTGGTTCAGGAATCTCCTTCTTCTTGCCCCTGCCTCTCCTACCTGGCAATTCATCATCAGCTTCTCCTTCATCCCCTGGCTCTGGCACTTCCTTCTTTTTGCCCCTACCCTTCCTACCAGGTACTTCCTCGTCAACTGCTTCTTGCTCTGCTGCAGCCTTCTCCTCTGCCTTTGGCTCTTCTGGCTTCCTTAAATCTTCCTCCTTCAAGTTTGGCCACAATCTCAACATCCAATCTTCGAGTGGCAACGTGTCCTCTCCAAACAACCTTCTAAACTCCATCCTGTTATCGTAATATGGAATATGTGGAAACCATGGACTCTGCTTCAATTCATACTCATCAGGACAAAACTCGTCAACAAGTTTGAGGGCCTTGTTGGTGTCAAATGAAGGATCTTCAATGCTACCTTTCAACATTTTCTCCAAAAACTTTCTCATTCCAGGTTCTCTTCGGTCTGGATGTACCCGTTGGTAGTACTTGATAAACGTCTGAGTCAATGAATACAAATCCCCTGCATATGCGCTGTAGCATGATCTTTTTTCTTGCAATCGAAATCCATCCGTGCCCTCATAATCAAACTTCATTGGCGTGCGTGAGACATCTTCAGCGATTTCCCAGTTGTGTAAAACCAATCGATTTTCACCCATAACCTTCTTTGTAGTATCCACAACAATGTTGGCTGGAGTAATGTTACGATGCGCAATTTTGAGGTAATGGATTGCATGCACTATCTCCAACATTTGAATCATTGATCGCCACCACATGCGTGCATTGCCAATGACAGGTTTCTTCCATAGCCAATCCGGCATGATGAGCATGTACCGACTGCGTCCAAAGTACTCGACCTCTGTAGGTATCATGTAGGATTTGTCTGGAAATGCTTTTTGAATCCTGCGAATTGTGTTCACCTCATTCATATGATGCGTCGTCTTGATCACCACCAAGTCATCATCTTCATCCTCTTCTGGCTCCTTGTACTCTTTTCCTTGCTCCTCAGCTTCCTTTTTATCCTTTTCCATGGCTTCCTTTTTAATTCGTTCATAAGCTTCCTCTGGTTTTTCGCCTTCCAGTATATCCTCTTCGAATACCACCCTTCCCTTCTCTGCACTGTACCATTTTGGTCCCAAATCTGCCTCGCGCTTCAAGTTGATGTACAACAATGGCTCCAATACCCTTTTCATGGCCTTCCTTTGAGCAGTGGTGGTTTGAAAGTACTCCCTACCCTCGCCCTCTGACACCTCCAAATAAAAACACCCATGTAACCACTCTTCCGGTCTCTTGATTGGATTCAAACGTCGTCGTGGTGGTTCTTCATCTTCCCTTGCACTGTCGCTCTGAGTCACTTCAGCCTCACTTTGACTCGACTTATCACTGAAATCCATGTCTTGTGGCATGGCCAACAAGTACTGTTTCTTTCGTAGCAGATTTCTACGATATTCGAATGACTTGATGGCGACTTGTCCAATAGGTAAACGCGGTTTCTCAGCTTCCTTGATCTCTTCATTAAATGTCTTGAGGAGTTTGTGGTAATTTGTGACCGCAGTAGCATCGTCCTTGGTATCCACCAAAAGCACTTCAACACACTTGCTGATTTCACGTAACGCCATCTCACCATCTTGTTTTGGATCAGCATCGACAATATCTGCTAATTTTTCAAAAGCAATCACTAGATCTTGAACGAATAATCGAACAGCCTTTTTGTACGCCTTGTTTTTAGAAACCTTGAGGCGTTCATCAAAGACTTCTTGAATGGAGTCGAGGACATCCAACGCAACGCCATAGGCCATGATGATGAGAAAAAAAATGAAAAACAAAATCTTGATTGATGGCTTCCATCACAATCTTCTTGGTGGCCATTCTAGGCTCCATTGTCCTCCACATTTTCCTCCAAATATTCCTAGTTTTATTTGCAAGGCATACGAATTTGACCCTTGATAACGAAATCATCTCTTATTTAAGGTGGCCTACGTGGCTGCTCTTTCCAGTGGTTGCAGCCCTCATTACACTCCCATTCCTCTCTGAATTGGATACCACCGCCTACAACATTATACACCAGATCCTCATCATCCTACTTATCCTCATCCTCACCTTTTTCGCAGTCAACCTAACCAGATTAATCACAAATTGGATCAAACGCAAGAATGAACTGGATAAACTCAAGGACCCCATCCGATACAAACGTATATCCACTCAACTTGTGGTCATTACACGTACAATATCCACCCTCCTCGTGTTCGTTGGTATTGTGGGCGTCCTCATGACCTTTCCCAATGCATTTAATTATGGAGTATCCATCCTAGCCAGTGCAGGTGTAATTGGTGTTGTATTTGGATTAGCGGCACGACCTTCCTTGGAAAACATGATTGCAAGTTTACAGATTGCAGTGACTCAGCCCATTGCATTAGAAGATGAAATTGTGATTGATGGTGAGCAAGGGTTTGTAGAGGAAATCATGGCACAGTATGTGGTTGTGAGGACATGGGATGAAAGACGAGTGCTCATTCCATTGACTAGATTTATTGCTGGATCCTTTCAGAATTGGAGTAGGAGGAGTACTGAAGTGATTGGAAGTGTATTCCTTTATGTGGACATGGGCATTGGAATGGATGGATTGAGAAGAGAGTTGAAAAGAGTGTGTGTCAAGAGTGAACATTGGGATGGAAGGGTGAGTAGATTGGATGTGGTAGAATGTCTACAAAATGGACTAATGCAGTTGAGATGCCTTGTGAGTGCTTCCAATGGTCAAAAGATGTTTGAGTTGAAATGTGAAGTGAGGGAAAAGTTGGCTGCTTACCTCAAAGACAACAAGATGGTGCGTGGATTGGGAATTGAACCTGAACTGGGGAATGTGAAACAGAGTACTATTTACTAAATAAGAATTAATTGCTTAAAAAAAACTCTTGAATTGATTCTGAAATGTTTGATCCATACACGGAGCCATACACTGGTACAGAGACACCACCTCCACCTCCATCACAGGATCTCAAACGCATCAACCATATCAAATCAGAACAAAGGCGTCGCGATGCAATCAAACAAGCATTCCAATCACTATGCGATCACGTCCCTGGTTTACAGTGCAATTCACGCCTTAGCAAGAGTCAAATGCTAGAAGAAACAATCCATCACATTAACCTCCTTCAATCTCAAATTGAAGAATTAGAACAAACAGTACAAGACTTGCACTTTCAATCCACAACCTTTCAAAAAAGGTAAACAAACACACATTTTACTACTCTTCATCCAAATGCATGGAATGGTACTTATCCATCCCAGTATTCAACCTTTTGATTGGATCATCAAAATCCCCATGAAATTCCCTCAACCCCCTAAAAAGTTCCTTTCCACCTTCCTTGGATCCACGCACTCTTCCATGTACCACATTAAACTTGCTCATAAAATCATTCAATGTACGCGTTGTTTTGAGGATGGAGGCGAGGTAAGCTGTCGTTGCTACATCCTGGAAGGATTGACGTGACACATCTTGCAAGGCCATTTGATCAACTGCACCTGCATGAGGAAGCATGGAAGCAATCACTGCGATTTCTGCCAACAAGGTTGAATCGGCTTGTAATTCACCTTGATCCACAGCGACTAAATACGCTTTCAATACCTGAACGTTTTCCTTTAGCATACGAATTGCACCTCTGATATGCATCAATTGTGCACCACTGTCCTTTCCTCCCATCTGAACTGCACTGCTCTTGTCTTCCTTTTTAGTTGCATCTTGACCTGTTCGCACAACTTGTTCAACTGCAATACGTTCACTGTCTTCTGTAACCACACTAAACTCCAATTTAGCAAACTCCAATTTGTTTTCTCCATCATGTTCCATATGCATCAACGTGTCAAATACAGTAATGGGAAGTTGTGAAGCTGGTGCTTGGGGATCATAGCGTACATGTACTGGATTTTCATTAAACGCGACCATTTGTTTGTGAATGTAGAGGTCTTGGGATGATGGAGGGCCACCTGTGGCGTACCATCCAACGATTTCAAGGTGAGAAAGCACCTGTTTGACTATGGAGAGATTACTCAAGGAGATAATAGTGCTTGCTTTGTTCAAATTTGGTAGACAAGTAGGAAACATTGGCCATTTCATTGGTGGTGTCTGAGACGGTGGCCAAGGGGATTTCAAAGCTTGTAATGATGCTAATATCTCGCCCTGTAGTCGTACCCAACAAAGCACCAATTACAGTTGGAAATGTGACTGATTGTGACTGTGCACGACATCGAGTTGCGTGATCTGCAATATTAAGTAATGCGAGGGGATGACTAGATCAAATCAGCAGGGTGAGATGAGATGGGATTGGGTGCATGTGAACGAGGAGGCCTGAAGCACTTTTCAACATTTCTTTTTTTTGGGAATGATGGAAATTTACAGCAGATTTCACACATATGATTTTGACCATGATGAGGAATTCCAACGTGGATGTGCTCATGTATTACAGGCAAGGGTGGATGGAGAGGATCCAGAGTGGTTGATTTGGAAACTCAAAGCTTTTTACTTTTCTAAAAAGTAAGCAAGAGTTGTCAGTCGGTTATCCCCTTGTAGGATGAAGCAACAAGTCCTGCTTGACGTGTATTATGATTACATCAAGACAAAAACAGTCTTGCCAGTTGGTCACCCACGCGTCAAGATGAGTACAGGCATGCAGTGTCCATTTGCACGACAAACCAGTGCTCCAACCTGTCCATTTGCACATCAAAGGAACACCAAAGAACAAAAGGAATGGTGGCAAGCCTACAGAGTGATCAAGACTTGTGACGCATTCACCATGGCCGACGTGGATGGGATTGCATTGGTAGTATGGAGCACAATGGATCCATGGACATTGGATACTGTTCAACTATTGGTGGGGACACTGACATCATCCAGTCGTGGGCTGATCATGTACGCTGATGCAGGCAAGGAACCTCCTAAAAGTGACCGTATTCAAACGGTGGATTGGCAAGTGTTTTGCAGTGGTATCGACACAAAAGCATTGAATCTTCTCGACACCATCACCGTCCCTAAACTCTTCATCACAAATGGCAAGTTGGACACTGCACTCTTGAATTGGATCACCACGTCACCTCAAACATGGCACATTTGTACACAACACACCCTCGTTCATCCAGTCCATAACCTCCATGTGACCAACCCATCAGTTTCAAGGTTACTCAAACTCACAACAGATCAAAGTGTATTTAGCAAATTAAGAGCAGTGGATTGTCTTCATCTGTCATTATCACAACTCTTTATACCCAAAGCACAGATTAGTGCATTTGTGACTCGTTCACTGGTTCATTTCAACCAATTAGACACGTACATTGCCCAACAAGAACGTATTTGGTGTGGAGTTTCACTCTTTGACACATGGCAACATGAAATCAACAGGATCTTTACAGATGATGATGATGATGATGACATACTGGTTCAACGCACTGCATGGGCACAACACCCCACCACTACCACCACCACCATCGACTTTTAACTGTATCCACCACAATTACATTTGTTCTCTCTCCTTTTCATTCAATAATAAAAACTCATTGTACCGTGGATTCTTGGGACATCCAGAATACGTCTTCATATGCCCTTGCTGTCTACAAGCACTACAAACACGCGTAGTCAATGGCTTATTCAATGCACTCAATTGAACCTTCTTCTTTCCCTTTTTACTCTTTTGTTTCAACGTTTGAATATGGGCTTCAAGTCGTGCACGCATGGCCTTGTTCCTTTCTTCATCATCAGTGAGTTGGAAATGATCAATGCTGAAAGGGGCATCAATGCGTTTACGGTAGGTGAGATAACGTTGAATAACATGTGGATCAGTCACTTCATCTTGTTCTTCATCAATCGTTCCATCTGGTCTTTTGATCTTGCGGGTAATGATGAGATTCTTGTTATGGTAATTAGCGCGTGATTCAGGTTGACTAATGTGAGAAACACCATCTTCATCTGCTTTGGATTCACCATAAAGGGTAGATGCATCATCATGTGGAGCATGGGAGGGGACAGGAGGTTCTTCTTTGCTAGAAAGTGTAGCTGCTTGCTTGTGCCAAATGCGCGTAATGAGCTGTCTGTACTTGTCCTCTTCTTCCTTGACAGTGTACTTGTGTTCATGCTTCTTACGCATGGCACGTTCTGCTTCAATTTGATCACGATCTTCCCCTGGTAGGATAAAGACAGTCTTCATGTCTGATCGAATGAAACTGAACCCTTCCCCACAAATGGTTGGATCACCAGCACCATGGAGTTCAAGACGTGCCTTGTCTTCACAAGCTTCGATAAAATCTTTGGTAAGGAACCATGGTGCAAGTTTCTCTTCTATTGGAAGGTCCTTGTGGTAAACTTCAGGTGGAATGGTGCCCAAATCATCAAAGTAGAGGTCGGCACTGAGGGCACTGTGGTACACACAAACGGCTTCAGGTTGCACAATTTCAAAAAGACGTTTTTCACTTGGAATGAAACCACTTGGGATCCAAGCACCAGTACCATCCTTGTCGTACTCGAGAAAGTCCTTCATTTCTCCACGCAACTTTTCACCATCGATTTCAGGAAATAACTTTTTAAGAGCTTCCATGGTGACACCTCGTGGCATGTTGTGTCGTGCAAGACGATAAGCTACAACACGGAACCAGTCTTTGATGAATTCTTGTCTGGTTCTCTTTTTAGGAGATGGAATGACGAGTGCAGGATAGCTCTGACCAACTGCAAAGATGGCAGGAATCTTGCGCAAGTAATACTTGGTTTTACCCCTGTACGTGTGTTTAACCACCAAAAAGTCACAACTCTTGGCATCATGCTTGAATACAGGTGCACGATACAAGTTATTGTTGATGGAATGCATTGTGGTGCCCTTTTCCACATCACCAAAGTTGAGAAAGGGAGAAGCGTCAGTCGCATTGAGTGTCATGTTGATGCCATACTCTGATTTAGGAATATGAATGTCTTGATCGTCGTGTCTTCTGTAATAAAACATCATGTTGGTACCCATTCCAACGTTCGACATGAGCAATGGATACTCTTCAGAGAATTCAAATAAACAAAAGTTGACGCGCTCACGAAGGGAGAGAGAACGCGTGTTTGGAATTGCATCTGCCATATCCAATTTAGTCAACCGTTTACGATCCTTCAATCCCTTTGAGCGTGAGAATGTGATGGTGGTGTCTGGTGCAATGCGCATCAAAGGACGGTGAAACATGCGTAATTCATTGTTGGTGTACTTGCGTCGATAGAGCGGATGGTACAATTTGAGTGCAGGGTAGGAATGTTGTACTTTAATCTTTTCAAATGTAGTGCGAACACGATCTTTGGTGAATGCAGAGTAAATGTGATCCAATGAAAGGTTGTAGGCTTCATAAGCAGTGGCCTTTTTCTTGTCTTCATCCTTTCCATCCAATGAAATTTCCACCATGAACTCTGTGTCATTCATATCAAAAGTAAGGCTGGTTGGCTTGTAGGCTTCCTCTCCATCCTGAAAACCTTCCCACAAAATCTCATTCTCCCAGGATCCATTCAACAAGTGGTAGTTGGGAGTACGCAACTTGACATTGCATTTCATACGATTCAGTTGCTGTTCATCATCACCATCCCAAATAATACGGTCTTCCCATGAATCCAAATTGATGGAATAAAAGGTTTGAGGATGTTGAAAGGCAGCAGGTTCAACATCCACTTTGACGCGTTTCTTGGAGGGTTCGTGTGCCTTGGGACGCTTTGGAGGCACCCATTCCTCACTGTGGAATTTGGCAAGTTGATCTTGTACGAGTTCAATCTCTTCATGTTCCCCTAAATAGAATTAAAGTGTGTCGATAGTGTGATGATTTACAATTGGGAATGTTGCGTTTGAGTGGTTTGGGATCCTGATCCTTTCCTTCTCTGCTTGAATCCCATGTTGCAAGTGGTAATTGACGCTGTGCAAATAAATTGTGAGGAATAGATGGTTGTTGTTGTTGTTGAGTTGCATAAAACATTGATGAGAGTGCTTGAGCTGCTGCAATTTGAGATGGATCAAGTCCATTTGGCAAGTAATCATCATCGTAGGATTCATCCTCAGAGTATGATCTGTCCTATTTATGGATCAAACACAAAGGATCAATGGCTGCATACGCTCATCATCTTTTTTTCTCTCTCTTGGTAAAAAAAAAGAAATTTTTATCAGAGGCCAAGCACCTTTTTCAAATGTCTCCAATACTCATTACTAGTCATGTGCTCACTCGGTAACCCTGAATAATAAATAGGCTGAGCAGGTTGCAATAAATCACCAACCACCAAACGCCAAGCATTACTGAATGACAAGTAATGCCTCAGAGTCTTTCCAAGCAAATACAAATAATCTGCTAGAATGAGCGATAGACCCAATGGACGGCTCTTGATGGTCAAGTAAATCACTTCCATGGATGGATGTCTTCCTTTCCATTTCATCACTATACCACCAGGCAATCCATCTGGATCCATGACACGCAACAAGAGTGGGTAAAGCGGAAAGTTATTCAAGGAAGTCAGCACCATGTCTGTCATTGCATTGAGGGAGAGAATGGCCAATCGAACTGCTGCAAATGTACCGTAATAAACTGCAACGGTAGGTAGTAAAAAGGTTAATAGTGTGAACATGATGGTCCCCAGCAACAATTGATCCAATGAAAAATCCGCTTGGTCAATACGATGTCTGAGCACATTGTTCCGTTTGCCACGCAGTAGATTGAACAATGAGTGAAGGACTATAAAGTGCAGGTGGTAGACGCGTGACATGATGACGTAGAACCAGTGGAGATGCAGTGTGAGGAAAAAGATAGTGTCGTTCACAATTGAAAAGATCATGGAAGCACCGAATACACCACAACATCCAACCAATGCGATATAAATGTGAACATGACCTGTAAAGAGTGTAGCATACTCGTTCCACACACTCAACAACCACAAAAACATTTCACCAAGAAACACGTCCAAATCGTCATTCAATTTGAGTCCAGATGGCCATCCCATCAACCAAATAATTTGCTCATGGATACGTTCAAATGTGTAGTAGTGTACAACATTCCAAAAGGCATCAGCACATGCATGTCGGTTGATGATGAGTGTCCACCCAAGGAGAATGCCCATGGAAATGTCGTTGATGATGAGCCACAGTACATTGTAAAAACTGATATGAAAGAGACTGGATGACGCTAAATCTTGTTTGCTAGTCTTGAGATGTTGTGGCCATGTGGATATTTGTTTGATTCGAAGTGAGAGTTGTTGAGCTGTGGTGGACAGGTGCTTCAGGTTGGTCTTTTTACCGCCAATGGGCATGTAGAGCAGGCGTAGAGTAAATTTTGAAGTGTAAGTTACTGTGAACATGACGAGAGCAATGATGTAGGCCGTTGGTTTGTGCACTAGTAATTTGAGCAAGGATGCAAAAAAGTACACAAGCTGCATCACCCATCTACCAAGCCACCACCACCCACCACTGGTTGACGAGAGCACGTGCACGTCATTCTGGGCCAACAAGTCACAAAGCAGCTGACAAGTGTTGACTTGCAATAGCAACAATTCATTGTCATCAGCACTAGTGCTCTTGTGTTCCTTTGCAATCATCCATGTCTTGACCACATTCTGCCGTGTAATCCCATTCAAATGACCCAAGCGTGAATGCTGTTGCCTTGACGTATGCAGTTTCAATGGGTACATGGTCAACACATGTCTCTTTTTCCTATTTGGTTGATTGTAGAGGATAAACTGACAGGCGCTCTGACCATATCGTACGCCACAACAATACAATGATGACACTACAGGCAGTCCATGCGAGTGTTGTACGTGCACCGTCAACCAAAACGTAGCATTCTGCCTCCTGATGGCAATATCCTTGTCCATCATCCCACCATCCACTCCTCCAAATACAATGACACCCAACACCATGGGCACAGTCTTGCTAAAACTCAACTCTGGTGCATTGTCTTTACCCAGCCTTCCCAAAACACGTTCCACATGATCCAATGGTAAATGCGGCACAATTGCAGCCACACAAGCAGAAAACCCCCTCACATTCCATCCAATCAAATATGCTTGTTGACACGTTGCATCCAATTCCACATTTGGCCAAAATAATTTGATGAGTGACATTACTACATGGCCTCAGTGCATATAGAGACAATCCACACTCACCTGGAAACTACCACGACGTCGAAGTTGTTCACGGGCAGAAGTACGCACGTTGTAGCTAGACTTCTACAGAGGATCATCCCATTCATTCAAATCACATACTTGAGTTTCTTGTACTGCAACCAAATAGAGTGGATAGGTTAAAATCCCAAATACAATCAATGCAATTAAACACGATTGAATCACAAGTCCCTAATAACATGTTCATCCCTCCTGTTTAGACGCGTGCTTACCTTGTACTGAGCACCAATTAAATCAATCACAATGAATTGTACGAGTGGTAAGAGTGACCAAGCAGATGAAATGTATCCAAGTGCAAATACAGCTAAAAATGTTTTAATCTGCATAAACCAGTCATGAGCAAGTCATCAATGTGGAAATTCGTGACCAAAGCACTCGTGACCATATCGCCAATGAGTTCAGGATCACATACTGCAAGGTAAATGAGGATAATGTTGGGTGGGTGACGCGTGATTAGAGTGTTTTTATCAACTTGTCAGACGGATACTATTAACCAGTATGGATTCAAGGTACAAAGCAAGATTGTGGATCAAGGCTCGCGTATTCAAATTACCCTCAAGGATGGTCAGGTTGTGGATTGTGATGCAACGAGCATGTCACTACAAGATGTATTGGATACATTAAGGAAAAAGACGCGTGTTTGGGTACAAGAGGATGAAGCAAACGCGTCTTAGGATTCTAAAGGGGTGAAGGGGGGTTGAATGAAGGGGGAAATGTGTACGTTTAGCGCATTCCAGTTCAAGTGCGAGGTATTTGGTATCTTGTTCCATGACATTTATCCAATTGACAACATCACCCATTTCCTATGGAGGTTTAAAAAAAATATGGAAAAGTGGAGAGCTTGCTTTGATGGCAGTGTCCATTTTGTTTACAAGTTGTAACCAGTCGTTGGTTTGCTTCACATTTCTATCCACGGCCCTCTTCCATTGTTGGAGATCATGGTCCAATTGCTGTTGATTGGTATAAATGCCTGATACTCTACGAATCAAGCAATAGAAAACAGCAACATACTTTTGATTGAGTGCATCAGCCATGAGCTCTGTACTGGTTGCAATGGACTGAGTCACCTGCCGTTTTAGGAACTCTACCAGGTCAACACCCTCAAGCATTTTCCCTTACCAACTTGTCGTTTGTGTTGGACTTGCCTAGCTTCATGCTGCCTGAAATCTGCATTAAACATGTTTTTACAGATCAAAATGATTTCTCGACATCTCATTCGTCCCTCCATTGCCCGTGCATACAGTTCCAGATCAGCCACGGGTTACTTCAATTCCACCCGATCCCTTCCAGTCAACACAGTCATCAAATTCGTACCACAACAGGAAGCATGGGTAGTCGAACGTATGGGTAAATTCCACCGCGTCCTTGATCCAGGTCTCGCTATCCTCCTTCCCATCATTGATACTATTCGATACGTTAAAACACTCAAAGAACAAGCCATTGAAATCCCCTCTCAAAGCGCAATCACCCAAGACAATGTCACACTTATGCTTGACGGTGTCCTTTACATCAAAGTCGTTGATCCTTACAAGGCAAGTTATGGCGTTGAGGATGCAGAATACAGTGTGGCACAGTTGGCTCAGACTACCATGCGTGCAGAAATTGGTCAAATGACATTGGACCGTACACTTGCAGAACGTAATCAACTCAACGAAAACATTGTGCATGCAATCAATCATGCTGCTGAAGATTGGGGAATCAGGTGTCTGAGGTATGAAATTCGTGACATTCATCCTCCAAAGAATGTGGTGGAAAGCATGCATAGTCAAGTCAGTGCTGAACGATCCAAAAGAGCAGAGATTTTGGAATCGGAGGGCAAGAGACAGGCTGCTATTAATGTGGCACAAGGTACAAAAGAGTCAACGATTCTTGCTTCTCAAGCAGTACAAGCTGAACAGATCAACAAGGCAACTGGTGAAGCTGAGGCTATTTTGCTTAGGGCTCAAGCAACTGCTCAGGGAATCAAACATGTTGCAGAGGCCATTCAAGGAACGCCTGGTGGTGCACAGGCTGTTGCGTTATCTGTGGCTGAAAAGTATGTAGAAGCATTCAGTAAATTAGCAAAGGAAGGAAATGCTGTGATTGTACCTGCCAATGCTAATGATGTGGGCGGAATGGTTGCACAAGCATTATCCATTTATGGAACCATCAGCAAACAGCAATCCAAACAAGGAGGAGAACCAAAAATGGTTGCTAAATAAACCCTCACTCTCCATCCAATGCTTTAGTCCAATCAAACTTGGCCCACTGTTGTCTAAATGTTGCAAGGCGTTCAGTGTTCATTGAACTTGGTAATTTGGGTGGATGTCTCCATAACTGTGGTCGTACTCGCAGACACTCACCAATCACTTGTTTCCCAAAATAAGCTGGGAATTTGAATGCATCTTCAATCACATGGCCAAATCCACCAGTCGTATTGAACCAAACGTGAAAGTAGGACACTCTGCTACTCATAGCATGTCGAAATCCCTTCTTGCGTGTATCAATAATCTTTTTATGCAGAGACCATTCTTCATCCGATGCCAGAATCGCTTCTTTAAAGTATGCTGGTGCATCATGTGCTAAATCACTGCTTGTTGGAATACATTCAATAAAGGCATGTTGTCCACCCAACGAGACTGTTTCTATAAATAGACAGGATTGTCCTTGAGCATGGAACATGTGAACGAGACATTTCATGAAATTACGCATTTCGTCCCAAGTGTCATCATCCACATCCAGGCAACTTGCAACATGTTCTACTGGTACGATGAGACAATGACCTGGTGTGAGGGGTTCTACGACTGTCAAGGCAAGGAATGTTCGATTTCCAATGGATAGGATTGGTGCTGCTGGTGCCTCGGTTTGATTGAAACAGTACCAACAGGTGGATGATGGAAGAGGAGGTGGTGGTGGTGGTGAAGCGCGTCGCTTTTGAGGAGTGGATTGATCGATTTTAGTGCCAAGTACAGCCATGGATTCATCAAAATAATCAAATGTTTCCTAAACACACGTCAAGAGAGGTGCAGAGCAAGTCATACAGCATATTTAGCATCCTTGGATATATGAGAGGCCATGGATGCATCAATGGACTTGGTTTGCATCTTTTCCTGCTTGACCAAGTCCAATATACTCTCATCTTGAGTGAATTTGGACTTTTTACGCGTTGATTCCACTGGTGGTGGTGGTGTTGGTGATCGTTTTGCTACGGCAGGTGAACCTGTGTCTGATAGCATCCAATCATCTCGCTTGATCTAGACTGGATCAGATTCAAGTCAACACAACACACACTTTTGACATTTTTGGTAGAAAAGCAGTCACGTGCAATCTGCGGTTAAAGTCTAACCGTTCAAGAATTTTCTGCAAAACTTCTCAACTCTTTTTCAACCCCCAAAAAAAGCCATCTGCGATGCAATTTTACCATCTTTTATCTCTTCTTGTACTTACTCTTAATTCCCAACCAGCACATGCAAATAGGGATGGTTATACCCAGCAAATCGTTCAAATGGCCACTCGTCCAATGAACACTCCTTGCAAGGCCACACCTTTCCAACTCCCCAACCTTCAGCCTGAACAGCAACCAGTCTGTCAAAAGAACATGAACACGTTCCTTGGCCCCCTTCCCTTCTGTGGTACCAACACCGACTCTTTTGGTGTGCTCTTGCCCGACCAACTCCTTAATCACCCAGACAAGAAGCAACTCTTGAAGGCGCTTTCTCCTACTGACCAAAAGGGAAGGTTCGTGGTCTATCCTGGCTTCCATTGTACCACTCCTGGTTTCTTTATCCTCGCCACACCTTTTGCAAATGATCAGCATGTCATTGGACGAGGTTACCGTGCCTGTTATGACAAGGTCAAGAAGGGTGTGCTCGTAACTCAAACCAGTTATGCTCACATGACAGTTGGATACGCAGGTGCTTTTGTGGATGGTAATCAAAAAGATGTCTAAGTATTGCTCTGGAGTAATACAATGCAATTTTATCGACTCTCAATTTGTTGAATCATTTTAAGCTTGTTCACTTGATAGTTCTTGTCACCCACTTGATCCACTTGGTCACCTTAATCATACCATCCTTCACATGCATGGCATAGCATAAAGGACGCTCACCAAACAGAGGCACAGAGCGACGTGAGACAGTTATCCAATCTACCAGGCTTTGGTGCCACCTCTTCTTGCATGAAGCGGGTATAATAACAGACACACTTGGAGTCTGACCAGTCCCCACAGCCCATAAATTAAAAAATAACAGTCACATAAGCACATGAAACCCGCAGTCAAACCCACAGCGAACCAAAAAAACTTTTTTTTCAATCACCCGATATACAACTAAACTAATCGTTTTGCTCTATTACAACATGAAGTATATTATTGCTCTTACCTTGGCCATTACGTTCATTCAAGGCGCTGCTGCCCTTGCCAAATGCCAGTACCTGGCAGTACACACACCTTGTAATCAGGTTGCCTCCTCTAACTGCGAAGGAATATACTCCACATCCGGAGGCACAAAGCTATGCAAGTTGTACTGTTCTCGTTGGGGTTGCCAGTGTATTGATGGTGAAGAGTGCGCTGTGTTTCCATAATAATGTGCTTCGTACTCAAGGAGAGATTAAATGAATAGTGGGATGTAGACGTGTCTCGGAATCACGAGCCAGTTAATAAACAGTCAATACTGTTTACAATGAACTCTTAATAGGGGATGATTATCCATTTTGGTGAATGGACCTCGGACGGCACCGTCTGAAATTGCAGACACAGTCATCCACCCACATCCGTGACGGATGGGTGCAGAGACACAATGGATGCACCGTGCCTTCTATTCCATTTGTTATTTTGCTTATTTTGTGGCAAAGTCCTCAACGTTGGTGACTTTGCTCCCCTTTATCACACTTTGGTGGTACCTTCATCTCCCTTGTCCAAGTATTGCTCTAAAGTAATACAATGCAATTTTATCAATCTTCAATTTGTTGAATGGCTTGTGCCATCATTTCAGGCTTGCTTACTTTGTAGTTCTTGTCACCAGCTTCCTCCACTTTGATCACCTCAACCACACCATCCTTCACATACATGGCATAGCGTAAAGGACGCTCACCAAACAAAGGCAAGGATTGCATCAATCCAAGTTGCTTGTGAAATTCACCTTGTGGATCAGAAAGCATGTCCATGTCCCCCGCACCTGCAGACAATCCCCATGCATACATGACATAAGGATCGTTGGTACAAACACAAGCCACACTATCCATGTTGAGATCCTTGAATACCTTCATATGAGCAATGTAGTCTGGAAGTTGTTGTTGTGCACACACTTGAGTAAAAGCACCAGGAACACCAAACACCAACACACGCTTACCACTAAAGTACTTGCCACAACTGACCTCTTGAGGCTTTTCTTGATCACCAGGCGATAATTTGTACAAGGCAAGGTTGAAAGGAATCAGGTGACCCTTTTGAATCATAAGAGAGAAAAATTTATGCACTCATTTTCATTTCAATCCTCGCATGAGGCTTATACCCAACAACCTCCACATCCTCAGCCTTCCAATCATCCATACTCTTAACTTCACTCTTGATCACCAACGTAGGAAATGGCCTAGGTTCCCTCTCCAACTGAACCTTCAATGCATCAACATGATCCAAATAAACATGAGCATCACCCATCGTATGAATCAATTCAAACGGTTCCATTCCACACACATGAGCAAACATGATGGTCAATAATGCATAGGAAGCAATGTTGAAAGGTACACCAAGTCCCAAATCACAACTACGTTGATAAAGTAAACAGGATAACCGTTTCTTGCCACCAGATTCAAGGGGTTCATGGACATAGAATTGACAAAACATGTGACAGGGTGGTAATGCCATGAGTGGTAAATCAGCAACATTCCAAGCAGTCAAGATAATCCTTCGATTGGTTGGATCATTCTTGAGTGTATCTACAATAGCAGTGATTTGATCCACACCTTTGCCAGTGTAATCTGCATCACATGTAGTGTACTCTGCTCCAAAATGACGCCATTGCCAGCCATAAATGGGGCCAAGATCACCTTCTCTTCTATGTGTGAGGTTGTGTTTATCAAGGAAAGCACGGCTACCATTTGCATCCCAGATTTTAACACCTTGAGCAGATAATGATTTGGAATCAGTGTCGCCTTTAAGGAACCATAAGAGTTCTTGAAGGATAGCGTTGAAAGGGACGCGTTTTGTGGTTAAAAGTGGAAAGGAATTGTTGACGAGTGGGAATCGTAATTGGGGTGGTGCAAAGATGGAGAGGGTGCCTGTGCCTGTACGATCGGATCGACGTTCACCGTGTTGGAGGACATGACGGACGAGATTCAAATATTGACATTCTGCATGATGCATCATTTCAAGGTTTTTTTGCAACGAAAACAAATACTTTTACAAAACTTGGTCGTTCCCATACTTCATTCTCCCAAGCACATGTGATCTTGTCAAGGTCAGATTCTACGAAATCGGATAGAGTGGTTTTAAAGGCTTGTTTGGTGCCACGTACGATTTCCGCAAAATCTTTGGCGCAAAGAACACCGTTCCTGCCTGCCCATCCACCCACAGGCATGTCAAATTCCCATCGATCACAAGCGGTGAACCCACCTGTTTCCACGAGGAGTGAGGCAAGGTTACGAATGGGTGATTGGGATTCAGGTGTGACTGTAGAGGGGAGGTCGGCACTACTTTCAGTATGGTTGGGAAGATCAAACGAGTCATGACGTGAGGATTCGTTGGATTGTGCTCTTGAAGCAGAAGGCTCTGGTGTCACTTTCAGGTCATTCAGTGGTTCTGGTGGTTCTGCGTCACCCAAAAAGATGTTCTTTGCACGAAACAGTTGTGTGAGCATGTGATTCAACTGTTTTCCAAATGGTCCAGGATTATGAATTCTGTAATCCGTCTCACACAGTTCAATCATACCACCTGGTTTCAATACACGCCACGCATTGCGTAGCAGGTTGGGCCAATCATCCGATGTGAGTCCAGAAACAAGAAATCGTTGATGTACATAATCAAACGTATTGGGAGCAAAGTCAAGAGCCGTGAGTACATTGCCGTGAAGGAACTCACAGTTGGAAGGAAGAATGGAGTCTGGTTGAATGGGTGCAATGTCGATACCAATAAACTTGCAATTTGGGTAATCTGAGGCCATTTCAAGGCACCAAATACCCGTTCCTGTGCCAATATCCAAGACAGTTTCAGGTTGATGAGCGTCAAACAGTGCTACATGATTGGTTCCAAGCACTTCTCTTAACAAATAGTGGAGTTGATCCATGCGGTTCATTTCTTCTTCGTCAGAGGGGAAAAAGTAGGCTGCAGAGGGTGTGTTGTGGTAGCGTCGACCATTCGATACCTTGAACATTTGATCCTTGGATCGAGGCTTCTTCTTGACTGCTCCAGCCTTGCCCAATGGTGTGATGAGAGAGGAGGATTGTGTCGCTTGGTGGTGTGGAGTAGAGGTTGGCTTTGTGAAGAGCAGTGTGCTCAAACGATGAAAGGTTGTGGTGGAGGCACGTGGTTTGATGGTTGCAGAGCTGGGAGAGCTGGGAGAGCTGGGAGAGAGATGATGAGATGTTGATTGTTTTAGTCCAACATTGGAGGAGGAGAGATTGTTGTGGAATAATTTGGGAGATGTGAATCGACGAGAACGGCGTGATGAGATGGAGTTCCTTTCGTGAGCGTTGTGCATACCATCATCGGATTTTATGGATCGAAGGTGCTGTTGTCGAGATTCGTTTTGCCCCATGAAATTAATATAAAGAGAATTTTTAGGGTGGAGTGGTGTGGTGCACAACACGTTGCACCACCGCATCTAGTTGACACAGGACAAGTGGCGCTACAGTGAATGAACTGAGTGCCTGAGTGCATCAGCCTGAGCGAGCTGAGGCACATTGACCATGGCCACTCGGATGCTCACTGGGCCGCACCATCATTTCTATAAAGTAGGGCGTCTGTCCTTGACGTGGATAGGCTAGGGACCCAGGCACCACAAGGAAAACTTTTCATTCACAACAAAAAACTCCGCCATGGGAAATGTCACTACTAAAACACCACGCAAGAGCAAAAGTACAATGTTTGATGCAACGGCTACCATACACAAGCGACCACGAATCAAGATTGCAATCCACCACCAGAATTCCCTTTCAGATATGAAATCATTTACAGAATTATCACCAACAGGACTGGAATCAACCTCAGATGTCCCATCAGCAGCAACAGACCCACCATTAGATTCCCTCTTATCACCACAAGAAGCACGACCAAGGCGTCCTTCATTATGGTCAATACGCCCTAGCCTTTACAAAAGACCAACTGATCTACAAACAGATCACCCACCACTTCCAGGGTGCTCTGCGGCAAAATCCATGGTCAACTTGTCAACGTCATCCATCAAGGCCGTTGAAATGTGGCCCATGACGAGTGATCAGATGGATCGAATGGATGTTATGCACTACTTTTTAAGAGGTGTATTGAAGACTAATTATTTCGCACCATTAACAAGGCTGAAACCACTCAATTCCATTGTGGATGTAGGTACGGGCACGGGAGTATGGTTGCTGGTACGTACCATGGATTTGTGTACTAATTGTATTGTAGGAAATGGCACATGAGTTTCCAGAATGTCGATTGACTGGTGTGGATGTGTCATCAGTGCAGCCAAGTGAAATTAGACCAAAGAACTGTGAATTTGTGCACAAGGATGTTACTAGTGGACTTGGGTTGCGTGCATCCAGTACGGATTATTTACATCAACGGTTCCTTGGACTTTACCTCAAACCAGATTCATTGGTGGATGTGATGCGTGAGTACCATCGTGTCCTGAGGTTTGATGGACTATTGGAGATTCATGAGTCATGCTTCTCACTGGATGAATTTGCACAGAGAATGGCAGACGAAGCAGGTCATCAAGTGTTGCAGTGGATGAGAGTTGTCTTGGAATCCTTTGAAATCGATCCAATAGCCACCACGTCACTGCAATCACTCACAGATGCAGCAGTGATTTGTGACTTCAAGGTAATAGAGACACGAGTACTTCAAGTGCCTTCACCGGAACAAACAAGCGGCGGAATTCGTGGATTAGGCATTCAATGTTGGCTAGATGTGGTTAAAGGTTTGGAACAGCACATTGTATCCTCACAGAATGTCACAGTACAACAGTTTCGTGAGGTTCTTGACGCATGGAAGAAGGAACTCGAAGCATCCAATGCAACATGGAAAGTCAATGTTTTGATTGCACAAAAAGTTTCCACATGACATTAAAATTCATCTCCTTCGTCCTCCTCGTCCTCCTCACTTCTGCATGCATAGTAATAGCAGCCTACGATATAGTATGGCAGGCACTCACAGATGGACGTAATCTCATCTCAATCATCATCCTGGCAGCTGCATACCTCCTCATGGCCATCCTAGTAAGCATTATTGGATTTTACCGTACAATCAAAGCACGTCGCCTAAAAGCAACCATCCCGCGTCATCCACCTATCCACCAAAACCAATTCCCACACTTGTACATTTATGATTTAGTACGACTGGGTTGGGCGAAATCAGCAGCAGTAAAAGCGCTTGCCACTCCGTTGGACGAACAATGTATCCATGGGGGTTGGGGTGCACCAGGAACTGAATTGGAGGGCGTGAGATTTAGGACATCCATTTTAGACACGCTAGTGTTACTTGAAAAGGCAGTATTGAGCATGGCACCTGCTTATGCAAGACAACGTGACCAATCAGCCCGTATGTTTTTGATGCGATTAGCTGAAGCTGGAATGGTTACTAGGTCACTTGCACGCGTATTTGCTGATGGGTATGAAAGTGCACGTTATGGACATGGTGCAAAATCAACAAGTCAGGATAATTATGTGGCTTTGATCAAGGTAGCGACCGTCATGCTACAGGAATTAGGTTATGAGCCAAGTGTTCATGGTGATGCAAGTAGTGTTTCATTTGGTGCACGGCCTTCTACTGCAACTACAACAACTTCTTTAATATAGAGAATGTGTGTATTTACTGTAAAAGTGAAACGACAGCACGATTGATATCATTATTGTTGGCCAACATGGCTTGAACAAGTTGATCACGCGTAGCTGCAGGAAACATGGATTGCAACATACCAAGTTGTTCTTCAGAAGGTGTAGATGTAGTGGATGTGGATAAATTACCCAAAGCATCACGCATGGCATCAGCTGCTTCTCTGGTTTGTACTGGAGTGGTTTGAGGCACAGGTGCATCTTGAGGTACAGTTGCACTGAGTTGACTGGTAGGTCGAGGAGGGCCACCACTGCCCATCCAACCAATCCATCCAGTGATCCATTTTGGAAACCTCCAATTAGACAATCCAAACACATTTGTCCGGTACAACACACTAGCCATCAGTCCACTCCATGCAGTAATCACAGATCCAGGTAATTGCAAATATAACAATTGTGCAATCAACACGTTTACAAACCATTTGTCAGAAATACTCGCACCAAATAGTGAAACACTGTAACTGGTGGGAACCAAACGGTAGAATTGAGCCAAAGTTGCAAACAGCATGGCATAGGGACCACTTGGAATACTTGAAATGGACAAGGAGGAACCCAAAGTGCCCAGTGCTACCGTTTGTAGGATTGTGGATAATGTGGCTGTTACGAATAACATGGCAGCGTATTTGGCTGATCCATATCGACGTTCAACAACTCTAAAATGGTAAATGAGGATACTTGCAAAGAAGAGTTCGCTTGATGAGGTGAAAATGAGGTGAGAGGATACGAATCGCCAATATTGACCATGGGTGAGAATGTGAGGAATGAGCTGGAGATGATAATAGGGACGGATTTGTAGGAGGGATGCGACGAGGGAATGGACACCTGTGCCAATGAACCAGGCTTTCGTGACGGGAGCATTGTAAAATCCAGTTGGACCAGCTGAAAATAGCATTTGAAGATGTGGACTTTGGACAGGGTTGCTGTTATTTATTGAAAAGGAAGATGTCTGGTAATAGAGGACAGAAAGTAGTTGAAGCAAGAAAGAATAATATACATATAATAAGAAGTAGCCAACTCTCCTAATTGAAGTACTAATGTCACTATTTACTCTTACTATAATAGCTTTATTTATTCTAATGGACAGCAGCTATACTTTTCTAGATTACCACCATCTATATAAGTGCTGATATTGCCTCTTATACAGGACTTTATATTATTCTTATCTATAAATATTATCTTTTATTCTATAGTTTATTGTTGATAAGAGCAAGTAGAGTTACAATCCTACTTTATCTATCGTCACTTTATTGCTCTTATCTCTCAAGAGTGTCAATCCCATTTAAAGTCTTTTTTTTCAAATGTGCATGTTTCACAACCTGCAAAATCTTTTTTCCTCAATGAAATTGATTTTACTCGCCCTTTTGAGTACCTTGACGGGCTCCCTCGCTCAGCCCACCACCCCCGCACCTGAAACTAGATTCCCTCGTCCTCTATCTCCTCTCACTAGACAAATTTACAATGCAGTCTACGATTCTGCCACTGCTCATCCTAGAAAATCATCCATCGATGCCTCATTGATGGCCAGCAGTGGCGCGTTTGTCCGTCAATTACTCGACTACGGCAACACCACCAGCTTTTACGATCAAGTCTACAGTCCAATCATTGCACAAACCAAACAAGAATTACTTCTCAATTCCTTCATTTTCGCAAAAAACACGTCCTTGACCATTGGAATCCACGAAGGCCTCAAGAAATTGAGTGATACCATTATCAAGGAAATGCGCACGCCTGTTCAAGTGTACATTTTGATGGATCCATACGGTGCTTTGTACTTTAACAAACAAGTTGCTCCACTTGAAACGTATGTGCGAACCAGTGTTGCTGTTGATCCAGCTGATTTTGGTCTTCCAAGTAAAGCAGAAGTTCCTGGCCTCAACATCCAAATGAAGTCGTTCCACAAGGGTGTATTTGGGATCATTCATGACAAATTACTCATTTCTGATGGTAGACATGTCCTCCTTGGCAGCAAGAATGTTGATGCTGACATTTGTCAAGAGTACATGATGGAATGGAAGGGTACGGTTGCTGGAACACTCCGCTCTTCATTTGAACGCATGTGGGGTGAACCACTTCCTCCTGTTCGCAATCCCATTACTGAACCATTGCAGGGTGATGTGCCCATTGTTGTGTTTGGTAGGAATGTTGCCACCAAGCTCTTGTCCGATAGCATCAAACAACCACAAGCAGCTGGTTTGCTTGCAGCTTTTGATGCAGCCAAGAAGGACATCTTTTTACAAACCCTCAACTTTGGCGAGAAACGCATTGCTCAAAAGGTGGTTGACACAATCAAACGTGGTATCAAGGTTACCATTCTAACTGCTTATCGTATGGCCAATTTGCAGCAAAAGTTGAATCCTTTGGCCATTGGTACCAATTATGACACCTACAAGTGGATCTCTAAACAATTGACTCCAGAAGAGAAAAAGTTGTTTACATTTTGCTGGTGGATTGGTAAACGCAACACTGATCCTAAACCATTGCCACATCCAAAGGAATGGAGTCATGTCAAGTTTATTTCTATTGATGATCAAGTCGCCATTGTTGGGAGTGCCAATATGGATCCATACAGTTGGTACTATCAACACGAATTCAACATTGCCATTGACGATGCTCAAATGACACGCAAATTGAAACAAGACATGTTGGATCAAACTCGCTCCTTGGAACCTGGAAACTGCTCTCACATCAAATAAATCAGTGGTTTATTGAACCCTAATGTTCCCACCAATCTTGTAGGTCCATTCCTCAATCACCTGTGAACGCAAAAACGTACGCACACGTTCACCCAAATCAAGTGATTCTTGCTTCCTTTGCTTCTTGACATCTTCCTTCACAGGTACCACATCAGCCCATTCCTCACCCTTGACACACGTAGGATAAATCCAGTACTCATGATGGGCTTTTTCAGTTGCACGCTTTCCCTTTGCCATTGCACACCTTGGATCCTCACCAAACTTGTTATTAGCACATTTGAGCAACCCTTGTCTATTAGGTCTCGTATAATGCACTTCCATTCCAGGATGCTGATATCCCAACCATGCAGGAGGTGGGAAATGTGGATAAATGTCATTCGTATTGGTCACCCTGATAAAATTTGGCAAATAAGCATCAACAAGTCGTGCAAATTCAACATCACCAGGTCGTGGAGATCCAAACGTCACCAAATCCACACGTTTAGGCTTGGTACGTACCTGTTTTCTATTTCCTGCAATATCCAATGCTGCATAAACTGCAATTGGACCTCCATAACTGTATCCAGTGACACTAACTGACCATCCAGGCAAACGATACACATATTCATCAATACGGTCAAGGAGTGCACGTCGGATGGACAAGTATCCCCAAAAGAATCCAAAATGCACGTGAGGTGTTTGTCCTGGGTTGATTGGATAGAGGTAGGAATAAGGAACTGGTGTAATGTAGGCTGTATGGAGTTTTTGGAGTGTGTTCATTGCACCACGGAAACTCACAACAATACGCTTACGTTTGATGTCAAGGGCGACCATGTAACCACAGAGTGACTGGGTGGTTTCAATGTGGAGGATACGGTCAAAGGTTGGCCAAGTGTGTTTTTTGCGCTGTTTGGGATCTTGTCGTCTTGGACAATAGGAGTGAGCTTGGTAGCCACCGTGAAGTTGGACTTGATCGCGCACTGATTTGGAGACTGGCGTGAGGGGCGGTAAAGGCGGTGGGATGGACACTTGTTTGACATTTTGATCGTATTTGCCCAAAGTGATGATGCGACTGATTTGTTCAACTGGTAATTCGTGAAATGTAGGTTGTTTATCAGCGGCAAGGATGGTGGAAGAAAAGGAGGCGAGGAGGATGAGGGTGGTGAGCCACTTCATCTTTTTTTATATCAATCGTTAATCGTGATGGAGGTGAAGAATGGAGGAGGAACTGTTGTCTGAAGTCCCACATGGCTTTTCACACTGAGGGTTTTGCTTGTGGATGCCTGGATAAAGTGTGCAAACACCATCAGGTTCAACGACGTGGATGGTGGCATGGATTAAGGATGCTTGCAAGAGTTCCAGGACTGCTCCAAAGTAAGCTGTTGTGCATGTACAGGTGGCTTTTGTAACTATTCTGAAAATGTACATGCAAGGCAACTGGCGTCCCTTCAAGCCACGAGCAAACTTACTGAGACTTTCAACGTGTTTACACTGTACCAAGAGTGAGAATTCTTGAAGACTGGGACTGTTTACAAGGAGACGAATGGCATCTTGTGCCTGCCATTCTACAAGTGGAAACTGTGCACATTTAAGAACTGGCATGTGGAATTCTGATAGAAAACTTGCAAGTGATCCATTTAAAGTGCTTTCCTTTTGCATGTGAGAGTGTAAATTGGAGGATCTAATGTAACCATTCTGTGTAGGCGATGGAATCTCGTCAAGGTGAAGATGCTGTAATTGTGGCAGTGGGGATGGAGTATAAGCGTGATTACTAATCACTTTGCCAGGATGTGTGCTTGGATGCGTCATACTTAGGTGGATGAGGTGAGGATAGCGTACCACAAATGTTGAAAATACTCGCTGGAAACTAGAAATCAATCCAGCAGTGTACATGCCTTGTTGAGCTTGGAGTTGCACGCGCACAATCTGCTCCAAGTTGGCCAACATGAGCCATCGAAACATGTCTGTCAAAGTTCCTGAAAAGGACAGGTTGATCACTCGAATGTGTTTGCAATATTCAATAAAGGTGGGTACATGTTGACGAAATGTACTAATCCCATGCCATTCCACCTTGTGCAATTGAACCAGACTATCCTTGTAAGGTCCCATCAAGTACTGCAAATCAGGTAACCGATTCCTTTGACCAGCAAGTATTTCTGGAATTCCCAGCCAATGAGATCGATTGGTGCTCAGTGACGATGCATTGATCAAATACACGTGCTTCAAGAACCTTGAACGAGATGTGCAGTACGCAGCCAGTACAAATGCAGCATAATAATTGGCTTCAGAGTGTCCATTGATGCGTAGTACCAATGTATTGACCAGTTCCATGGATGGAAGACTTTCCACCGCTCTCATCCATGCCGTACCATTCAAAGCCGTTGAAATGTTGATACGAACCGTTTTAGCAGTGGCCCCATTATCCACCCCTTCTTGAGGAGGAGGGAATTCCATATAAAACACTTGTCCAAAATACCCATTAATCACCGACTTCCACCACCGATTCACCAATGCCAAATTAACCAATTCCAATCTATTTGTATTCTCTTGATAACATTCTGCAATAATCTCTGCAATCTCGATTGGAATCTGATTCATCATCAAAAAAGTTTTTTTAATGTCCATTGAACTCCCACCACCACCCATCAAAAAGACTGAACCAAAACGCAGAATTGTCTTTGTGGATCCAGATGATTCAGAAGCACCGTACTGGTGGCCTGCAATGGTCGTACCACCCCAAGATTTCAAATCATTTAAAAAGATTGTATCACAGGATATCAAAGAACCTGGTGATGGTGAATTCCTCGTTTGCTACTTTGAAGATGGATCATTCTCGACAGTGTCCACAACTGAATGTGTTCCATTTTGTCCAACTGATCCTCCTTATTCGACTTATCTAAGGGGTCCTCACCGTAAACGGTTTATTTCTGACCAAGCTATCAAATACGCAACATTGTATTGGGACCAGCATATTGTGCCCTTGTCATTTACGTGGGTGATGGATGAAGAACGAGCTTTGGATCATTTGGAAATGAGTAAAAAAACCAAGAGGGAGAATAGTGGTGGACATGCTGTTGGAATGCAAATGGAAAAGAAGACGAGGAGGGAGGATAGGAAGAGTAATAGGCCAAAGAAGGTAGACTTGAAGAAGAGTTCAAGTAGATCATTGAGGAACAATAAGAGCAAAGGGGGGCATGTGACGTATGGTGGCATGTGTACGCAGTGTGGGGAGGAATGTCCTGTGAGGGTGGTCAAGTCATTGTGTCCTGGTTGTGGGGATTTATTGGATAGGGCAGTGTATGGAGTGGCATGGGATAAGCAAGATGTGGATACAGACATTGATAGTGACAGTGATACAAGTGTCCATGAGCATCAAGAAAGTGTGGAAACAGTTTACAGGTCAAATAGTAAACAGTGGACAAGTGGAGTGGTGACCATGGACGCCTCTTACTTTAATGGATTGCTGCCAAAGACCATTAGGGAAAGGTGGATGCAAGTCATGTAAATACACGTGCAGCAGTACTATTTTATACTGGGTTTACGATTACCAGATTCCAATGTACTACTGCCCTTCCTGCCTGCACCACCTGGTTTACTCTTGACAACCAACAAGACCAACAAGACTGCAGAACGCATCACACCAGTGACAATACGAATCATCAAGATGGTACCATAGGACTTGGCAGTGCGTTCAGGATTGAATTGAAGATAGAGTTGAACTGAAGCCAGGATTAAAAAGCATACAAATGTGAGCACACCAATGATGGTCAACATGCGAAGTGTGTCTGCATTCTTTACAGTCTTGATACCGCGTCTTCTCCATTCAAAGTACCCAGCAGCACCAAGGAACACTGCTGCAATCACAAGTCGAGATAAACTGTAAACAATGTCCACAATGTCCTTGGCCCTATCCAAACTGGGCGTAGAGGGAATGAATGCAAACAACATGTCCATGATGAATTCCAAAGTGGCAATACCAACGCATGTGAGGGTGATGATTTGAAAGTATCGAATGATGGGATGCTTTTCAGCCTGAGAAAGCACCTTACTCCACCAATAGAGCAAAAGGAAGAATGCTAGATGGATAAAGTACCCTGCAAATGCATTGAGGACACCAGGTGCAAATGAGCGAATTGGTAATAGCATGGCAATAGCGTAAAAGAGCGTACTGAGCATAGCCAACACGATGATACCATTGCGAAGTGTCTTCCAATCTTCCTTTTCAATAAAAGTGTTTCTACCCAATACGCCGATTGCAAGCAATACCATCACAATGTCCATGATGAAAAAGATGTAAATGAAGGCACGGAATGCACCGCCCATGAACATGCTGTTCCAATCACCCTTTTCATGTTCAAGTGCAAGAGTAGCCTTTGTACCAGATTCCTTGATACTTGTCCAAAACTCTGCTACACTCTCCATATCCACAATGGCTACTTTGAGGGAAGATGGAGGTGACGTTTCCCTTGTGCCTTTATCACGAGATGAATATGGTTCAGTAAATGGTGATCCAGTCTGATACTTTGCAGATTTCGAATACATTAGATAAACAAGTGTGGAGGAGGGTGGAAGGCCTGCTTCTTCCAACTGCTTGGCATAGTCCTTGACCACATGAAATGCGTCAGAAAAGGTCTTGAGTTTGCAAATGGTTTGTGCGTGTTTGATATCAATCAACAGGATGGATTCTTCAGCAGATTTGTCTGATCCTAGTGGAGAGAGCACGGCAGTACATGATTCAGAGTCATCCAGAGTGTAATTAACACGTACAGGGAGGCCAGTGATGCTGAAGGATGGAGTGGAACGTTGAAAGTAATCGTGGGTAGATGTGGTGAACACGGGGTCATGATTGACCAAGATTGACAATTTGGAGGTGATGAGAAGGGGTAAACAGGTGAGAATGAGCAAGGAGATCATCTTGCACCAGCAAGAAGATGAGAGATTAGATTTTTTGATGAAAAAAAAAGATGATCTTTTTACAAGTCCGTTTGAGGGAGGCGAGTATACTTTGTGAAGAACTGAATGACCCAACGCAGAATGTGCTCGATAGATGAAGCATTACGACATGGTACCTTTACTTGCTTGATGTCCGTAGGATCAATGAGTTTCCATATTGTGGAGGAGGACTCACCCTTGCTCAACGGTGCAGTCTGTAAGAGGAAGCGGTCTTTAGAGTTGACTTTGCTCCTACAGCGCACAATAATCTCGGTACTTTGTCCCACAGGTACTACACCATTCACTGGTCTGACTGAGAATCTGAGAGGGTTGTTCGTTTTGACCTTGAAGGCAACCGGTACAACAAGTGCATTGTGTAGTGTAATGCAGCTCACGTAGGTGCCTGCTGTCTGCTTGGAGGCTTGAAAGATGAGTTCATTAGGAGAGAGGTCGACAGGAAATGACTGTTGCATTGCACTGGGAAACACTGAATGTTACAGGGGGGAGGGGAGCCTTTTTGAATGAGTGCATGTCTTGGCATAATGGTTCGTGTTTCCCAAAATAGCCCTTGATTGTGAATCCAAAAGTGGATTAAATCAAACAAAATCTTTTTCGACTGATTGAAATGACGCAGCTTCTCACCACCGTCGTGCGATCCATGGAAAGGATTGCACCATTAACACTTGCAGAAACATCCTGGGATAACGTTGGAATACTTGTTGAAGCACCTGTGCCACGACCACAAGCCAATCGCGTATTCCTCACAATTGATTTAACAACTCGTGTATTGCAAGAAGCACTTGACGATGAACGTGTTGGTGTGATTGTAGCCTACCATCCACCTCTCTTTAGACCAGTAAAGAAACTGGTATTGAGTGATATCAAATCATCCATAGCATTACAGTGTGCCGCAGCAGGTGTGAGTGTATATGCACCGCATACATCCCTAGATGCATGTGTCAATGGCATCAATGATTGGTTGGTGGATGGATTGGGACCAGTCAAGACTAGTGACCCAATTTTGAAGAATGCAGAGGTACAAGGTGCTGGAATGGGACGATTGGCTCAATTGAAGGAGCAAGTTGGCCTAATTACTTTGGTTGAACGTGTCAAGGCTCATCTTGGATTGAAACATGTGAGGTTAGCACGATCTTACAAGCATGAAGGTGATTATGGAGTAGGATCTGTGGCTGTGTGTGCTGGATCAGGTGGTTCTGTGTTGCAGAATGTTTGTGCTGACGTGTATTTGACTGGTGAAATGGGACATCATGAAGTATTAGCAGCCGTGGAACAAGGTACAAGTGTGATTTTGTGTGAACATACCAATACGGAACGTGGCTATTTGTCTTTTGTGCTTAAAGGTCTATTGGAAAAAGAGTTGAATGGTGAGGCACAAGTGGTGACGAGTACTTTGGATAGTGAACCATTGGTTATAGTATAAGAGTTTAGTATTAAAAAAAAGGGGGAATTATGCTCGTCTCCATTCTTCAACTGTGGATGGTGTGCGCACTGCATCCCTCACACTGGGTGACCATTCTTGCATCTTGACTGAGGGTGAATTGCGCACAAGAGTAGATTGACTGCCCATTTGTCCTGCTCCACTGCGTGCAAGTGCCCATGTCAAGAGGCGAGTGACCAATCCATACAGCAACAACATGCCAGTCAACCACAAACCAAGAAAAGTCACAGCATCCCTCTTGTCTCTTCCCATGCGAATAGCCACAAACAATTGTATGCCAAACAACATCAAATCACCCAACCACTTCCAAACACCAAACATGAGCACAAGTGATTTGGTTTCAGGAACAACTGGTGCACTAAACATGCTTGCATCCAATACATGACAATAAGACACAGCCAAATTTTCAATACTTGCACCTGCAGCAATAATGTATCCACCCATAAAGGCCATGTGTTGGGATAACCAAGTGTGATAAAAGTGATTAGTACGCTGTTCACGCAACACAACCGTCACTGCCAGTATAATGTTGAGGATGAGTGGCAAGAGAATAGCTGCAGCAGTCAACAAAGTCAATCCAACAAATCCTTCAGCCAACACACGATCACGCAAGAACAACAAATTGATGACCAAACTAGAGAGTGAAACTACCATCAAGAAGGGTGCCATATTATCTGCATCAGGTTGCTTCTTATAAAGGTAAAAGAATACCAAAGCAACAAGTCCCAATCCACCTGCTAATGCAATCAAGGATTCCTTATTCTGTGCCCATACATTACCATTACAATCAGGGTAATTGGAGAATCCAGCACTACAAGCATCACACTTGTCACCCATGAACCCAGTCAGACAAGCACATTTACCTGTATCTGCATCACAAATAGAGGGACCAGTGTTGCCATCACAAGCACATTTGCTACATGATCCGTTCGATTGTTTAAAGTAACCAGGAGCACAAGTCATACAGTCATCACCAGCATATTCAGGCAAACAGTTGCACTTGTTGGTTTCTCTTAATGAAACACATGTATCATTCAGTCCAGTTGAAAATATTCCAACAGGATTACACTTGCACTTTCTACAATTGGGGAAATTGGACGAGAATCCAGGTGCACACTGGTTACAAGTTTGACCAAAGAACCCCTCTTTACACTTGCAGCCTTGATGCGTACAGGTGGATAAGGGCTCAGTACCACGGCTGTCACAGTTGCAGAGATTACATTCTACACCACCTGATGCACCCAGCATTGAACCCATCCATGCTAATTTTAAATCGCAGAAATCACAGTTGAAACCTTGGTAACCACGTTTGCAGGGACATGAGAATTGAGATGCACGATTGAATTGTGTGCATCTGGTATTATCGAAACCAGGTGATGAAGTGCACTTGCTATCATCACAAATACTGGTGGATTGAGCAGTGACGAGGGTGATGGGATTAAGAGAAAAGAAAAAGAGTGTAAAAAAGATTAAATGATGAAGCATGTGGTTTCTAGTGGAGATGGAAATTTGTGACTGTCCCCATGAACATGATAGTGCAACATCAAATGTCTTTTTATATGGTGATGGTGGTGCAACACAGAGGAGCCTTGCAAGCAGCAAAAAAAGAGTAAGTCTTTTAACCAATCACAGCACTACGGAAGTTGAGCCAATCAGATGCTCAATATTTGCCATACCCAAATATTGACAAGCTCGTTTCCCACTTTTTTTTCTCTCTCTCTCTCTCTTCACTTTTACACTAATCTCTAGACGCACTCTGTTGCTATGCACACCACCATTAGACATCTCCTGCCCTTGATCCTCGCCACATGCACCTTGGCACGCCACCATAATTTTGATTTCAGCATCTCTCGCTTCAATGCTGCTCCTGACGGCTTCACCCGTTCCATTATCGGTGTTAATAAACAGTATCCAGGCCCACCTATCCACGTAACCAAAGGCGATACATTCTCCATCCGTGTCTCTAATCACCTACCAAAGTCAGATGGTGGAACCAGTCTTCATGCTCACGGGTTCTTTCAACGTGGTACTCCTTGGTACGATGGTGTCTCTGGTGTCACTCAATGCCCCATTCCTAATGGTCAGTCCTTTGTCTATAACCTCGATACAGGCAAACAAGCAGGCTCAACGTGGTATCATGCTCATACCAAGGCACAATATGGTGATGGATTTGTTGGTCCTTTGATTATCCACGATCCTCATGACCCACATCGCTATGAATACGATGAAGAAGTTGTGGTCTTGTTGAGTGATTGGTACCATCGTCAATCTGAAGATTTGATGAAGAATGAGTTTCTTATTCCTGAAAGTGAAGGTGAAGAGCCTGTTCCCATGAGCGGATTGATTAACGGTAAGGGCAAGTTTGATTGTACCAAAGCACCACCCAATTCAAAGTGCAATGCTCATGCAAAACGCTCCAAATTCACTTTTAAAAAGGGACGTCGGTACCGTCTTCGTCTCATCAATACCAGTGTCTTTGCTGCCTTTCAATTCAGTATTGATGGTCACAAGTTGCATGTGATTGAAGCTGACATGACGCCAGTTGAGAAGGAAACCGTGGATAGACTCAACATTAATGTGGCTCAACGTTATTCTGTCATTGTTCATGCTAATCAAAATGTGGATAATTATTGGATGCGTGCTACCATGATGACTGCTTGTATGCAAGAGAACTTGGGTGATCTTGATCCCTTTGTGGTGGCCAACGTGCATTACAAAGGTGCTCCCAACACTGATCCTGTCGCCCCTATTCAAGGTACCATGCCAGGTGAAGAAGAAGGCTGTGTCGACCTTGATGCTCACAAATTGCGGCCATTGGGAAGCAAACCTGTTCCACCAGCAACCCGCACCATCAACATTGAAGTGGATTTCGCCAATGATGCAAAGGGTGTCAATATGGGAATCATGAATGGAATCACATACAAGGCACAATGGAACAATCCTGTACTTTTGAAGAGTATTCGTGGCCAAACCACCTTCCCAACCACTCAACATGTAGTCGACATCAACAAGAAGGAATGGATTGATTTGGTGGTTATCAACAAGGATGATGGTGAACATCCCTTCCATTTGCATGGTCATGATTTCTATGTCTTGGAATGGGTTGCAGAGAAACCATACGATCCAGCTACCGTCAACTTGAATCTCATTAATCCAGTGTTGCGTGATACTTCTACCATCCCAAAGTTGGGTTACACGATTCTCCGATTCAAGGCTGATAATCCTGGTACTTGGGCATTCCATTGTCATATTGACTGGCATAATGCAGCTGGTTTGGTCATGGTGTTTAATGAACTTCCAAAGCAACAGCAGAGACTCAAGCTGCCTTCTAGCGTGCTTGGCCTATGTGCTCGCTACTGACCAAGGTCAAAATAATTGTAATAAATCTGTTTTGATTAATTTCGCACAATTTCACACACGAAAATGTCCATCGATTCTCCGTACGCTATTGTCAGGGCAGCCGTATCACCAACTGATAATCCAAACCTACCAACTCTCACCTCTCGTTTCTGGATCCTCGGCATCTCATTTACAATCATCCTATCCTTTATCAATCAATTCTTTTGGTTTCGTAAAACGCCATTATCAGTAGGTTTACTAGTTGTCCAACTCTTATCTTACCCACTTGGAAAACTCCTTGAATCCATCCTTCCCAACCAATCCATCAACATTCCAACACTCACTTGGTGGAAAACACGTCATGAACGCGATTTGATCACCCTCAATCTCAATCCAGGCCCATTCAATATCAAAGAACACGTGTTGATCACAGCATGTGCAAATGCAGCTGCAGGTACAGCCTATGCAATCGATATTGTGGTGATCAAGAAGGTGTTTTATAAGGCTGAAATGGGATTCTTTGGTGCATTCTTATTGGTATTGACTACACAATGTTTAGGTTATGGATTGGCTGGAATGGCAAAGAGGTTTTTGATTAGACCTGCTGCGATGATATGGCCTGGTACGTTGGTGAATGCCATGTTATTTAGGACATTGCATGAGAGAGGTGGGCAAGTGACAAGGCAGGATGATGATGAAGAAGAAGAAGGTGTGGAGATGGAAGCATTAGTTGGGGCTGTCAAGCTGGATGGTGTGGATGATGTTAGGAGGATGAGGTTATCCTTTTTCATCAAGGTTGCATTGGGATCCTCACTGTATTACTTTTTGCCTGGGTATTTGTGGACTGGTTTGGGAACAGTTTCCCTTCTTTGTATTGTGGCACCTCATAGTAAATTGTGGAATCAATTGGGTAGTGGATCTCGTGGTATTGGCTTGTTATCATTCTCATTGGATTGGAATACTGTGGTATCGTTTCTTGGATCACCCTTGGTAACACCTTTTTGGGCTCAAGTCAACCTTTTTATTGGATTCATTTTATTCTGTTGGGTTTTACTTCCACTTGGATACTACTCAAACGTGTGGTCGGCTCAAACGTATCCCATGATGAGTGCGCGATTGTTTCAAGTGAATGGTACGCATTACGATCCTCTTGCATTGCTCTCCCAGCACGATTTATCCTTGAATGAAACGGCTTATCAGCAGTATGGCCCACTACGATTATCCTACTTTTTTGCCTTGTCCTATGGCTCTGGGTTTGCTGCATTATCCTCCATCATTACCCATACAATCTTGTATCATGGAGAGGAGATTTGGACACGGTTCATGCAAGCATTCACTTCAACACCCGATGCAAATGATGATGTTCATGCAAGACTCATGGATAGGTACGATGATGTGCCTGACAGTTGGTATGCTCTTGTATTCATCGTCAATGTGTTTGCTTCCATTTTTGTATGTGAGTTTTACGACATTCATCTGCCTTGGTGGGCACTTTTACTTGCAGTTGCCATTTCAGCATTCTTCCTCCTTCCCATTGGCATCATTACAGCAGTGGCCAATCAAACACCAGGGCTCAATATTATCACAGAGTTCATCATTGGCTACATTTTACCAGGTCGTCCTATTGCTAATGTTACTTTTAAAACGTATGGATACATTAGCATGGTACAGGCATTATCCTTCCTATCTGACCTTAAACTGGGTCATTACATGAAGATTCCTCCCAAACACATGTTTATTGCACAGACAGTTGGTACGGTCATTGCAGCATTTGTGAATCTCATCACCACACACCTCATGTTTTGGCTTGTTCCTGACTTGTGTCATGCGTCTGCGGGTGAATGGTCATGCGCCAATGCCAATGTGTTTTATTCAGCATCAGTTATTTGGGGTGTGGTTGGTCCCTCTAAAATGTTTGGGATGGAAGCACTTTATCATCCCCTCATGTACGCCTTTGTGATTGGAGCACTTGTACCTGTACTGTTTTGGATGTTGGCACGCCAGTATCCTTCCAATGGTTGGCTCAAGTTTGTTCACATTCCAATTGTATTGGGAGCGACATCCAACATGCCACCAGCACGTGCAGTCATGTATCCAACGTGGTTTCTAATTGGGTACCTTGGACATGTATGGATTGCTACAAAATGGCCTACTTGGTGGCACAACTTTGGTTATGTATTATCAGCTGGATTGGATACAGGAGTTGCATTGGCAGGATTAGTCATCTTTTTTGTGTTTCAGTTACATGGATTCAATGGACCTGATTGGTGGGGCACAAGTAGTGATTGTGGCAACTTTAATGTACTCTAAAATTGGATGTATGTAATATAAATGCTTCATTATTCGTCTTGATCCTGAGTAGTAACTGCAACATTCCTACGACGCATTTCTTGCTCACCCTTTGCCATCATGGCCTCCATCTCTTGCATGTCTTCCACACTCATTCCTTCATCTTCCTCTTCAAATCC
>QZWU01000044.1:0-20764 GCA_004114255.1 Acaulopage tetraceros
CTCCAACATGATGAATGAAATCCTTTACCCACAGCCTTCTTCATCTCAAATCACAATGGAAGATGCACAAGCTCCAAGTATCCTGATTGGATTGCGTCGTTTACTCCACAAAAATCTCCAATACCTCATCAATCGCATCCTCATTGACTTGGATTCCAATGTGATTACTGTTCGCTCAAAGTGCCTTCGTATCCTTAGTAACATTGCAGCCACCGACTCGTTTATGCTTTTGAACACAAATGTACAGGAAGCCATCTCCAATCGCCTTCAAGACACTTCCATCTCTGTCCGTGATTCTGCTTTGGAGCTCATTGGCAAATATTTGATCAAGAACCCTTCCTTCATCAAGGCATACTACCGTCAAATCAGTATCCGTATCCAAGATTCAGGGGTGAGTGTGCGCAAACGTGCTATTCGAATCGTTGCAGACATTTATCCAGACATTGAAGATACTCCTATGCGTGCTGATATCCTGATGCGTTTGTTGGAGCGTATGTTTGATGAAGAAGAGGTTGTGGTAGCCACTGTCATGACCATCTTGGCAAGTATTCTCTTTTCACCTGCTATTCATGAAAAGTCGGATCTGGATACTAAAAAGGCATTTGGTTACAAGAACCTCTCACCATCCATCAAACAGTCTGTGAATCATCAAGTGGATGTTTTGATGTTGCTGTGTCGCCTCCTACCAGTTGAAAGCACATTGCTATCTCAATTCCTTGTCAAGATCCTCACTGACGTGTCCACCATCAAATCCAAACACATCCTCTATGAAATGCAACTTTATGTGGACTGCGTCATCCACACCATGTCCACTGACCAACAAGATCGCAAGAATATGCTCATATTACTCATTTTACTCTCTCAGTTCATCATGGCTCAACCAACTGTCGCTTCCAGTCACCTTACTCACCTCATCCTCCTTTTATCAGAAAATGAAAAGGATCTAAAGGCCACACTCATCATCCTCAACATGCTCAACCGTATCCTTCCTGCCTTGCAATTCACAGATAACTTTTTCACCTCGAAACTCGAAGCCATTTTGCGTTCTCTCCTTGGTAAAAGTCCAACTATCGTCCTTTCCGCTGCTGTTGAATGCCTTTGCCTCCTTACAAGTCATCATGTCAAGGATGCCTCTCGTTTACATCGTCTCCTCCTTTCCTGCCAAGAACAACTCAATGCCGCCAAGGACCAGCCTGATTTTTCAGCTGCCAACATCATGCGTCTTTTACTCATTTCCTCACTCATTTGCAAGCATCACATTTCACCTCCCATTTCAGACTTTGAATCCATCTTTGCATCCATCCTCACTCATGTGTATTCCTTTTGTTCACCTACTCATTCTGAAGATCTCCAGTCCTTTGCTATCCAGTGCTTTGGTTACCTTTTCCAGAAACGACCTTCACTCCTCGTTGCTCCCCAAGGTTCACAACTCCTATCCGATACCTTTACGCGTTCCTCTAAACTTCAACTCAAGCTCATGACAGCCTTGCTTGATTATTTAAATGCAGAAAATATCGCTACTTCCAGCATGAACAAGTCTATTGATGAAAACAGCTTTTTAGACATGTCCAATGGTACCGTGAAGGAATCCTCTGGTCTATCCAATTACATTATTCAAACTCATTTACCCAGTATTTTAAATGCTCTATTGTATCATGGATCAGCCCTTCGTCAAGTTGCATTGAATGTAGTAGCGTGTATTTCTCATCAAGGTCTTGTGCATCCACTCCAGTACCTTGATGCAATCGTAGCAGTGGAATCCTGTGATGAAATCCAATCTCGCCAAAAAGCCCATTTCATTCATGAAGAGTTGGTTGAAAAATATCCCTCTTTTCTTTACACTAGAAATTTGGAATGTGCTGAAACTTGCTATCGATTCCACCGTCACCTCAACCAAGGAGTACAAGGTTGGCTGGTCACTGGATACGATCAGCATGTGGAAGCTTGTTTGGAACCCATGTTTTCTCTTTGCAAGGAGAAACGTTCCTTGTGTCATGATTTCATCAACAGCCTCTTCAAGTTGATTCAAGTGGATGTGAATGATCAACCAGACGTACTCTTGGGCAAATTCATCATGAATAACCTTGCACATTTGAGTTACAAATCATTTGATCAAGTCTTGTTGGTCATTTGCAACATTAACAGTGTCGTTTCCTCTGCAGGTGGTGCCTTGACTTGCCTACTGGAATCATCAAGTGAGCATACCAAGTGGTGGAAACATGCAGCCCTTCTCAGTGGTCTAGTGATCCTCAAATCCTACCTCAAGGCACTTTACCAAATCCCCAGTAGCAAGTGTCAGGCTATTCACTTGATGGATGTGACCAATTCACGAGAGACCAAGGCACTTGCTCCCATCACCATCATGCCCTTCACCGCTTTGGATTGGTCAAAAGCCCCCTATTTACAAGAATCTCTTGACAAGACTCTTCAGTTGCAAGCCATTCAAGATTTCCAACATACTCTGATGCAAGATGTCGACCTCCTCCTCAATTCCCTCTCCATCGACCAGCATGAACCCTCAGCACCACCACTTAAGCGCACCAATCGCTCCAAACGCACTGCCATTAAAGCAAAAGAGAATTAGTTTACTCCAGCTGCTGCTTGGACAACAATTCATTCTTAATATTCATTGCTTGATTTACAAGTTCATCCACATCCATCTCTGGTAACTTGAGCAATGCTGTCCTAATCTCACTCTGTTCCAACTCCTCCAAACCTTCCTTCAACTGCCTCAACAGCGCCAAGCACACATAAACATGCAATTCCAATCCATCATCTTCAGCAAAATACACATCCCACAACCTTTGCACACACGCCAATGGCAACTCTTTAGCCAACAAAAACCTCTGCCAACTTGTCGCCCATTCCCTCACATTCACTTCCTCTTCTTCAAAATAATTATACAAATCAGGCAAAGCAACCCTAAACAAGGTTGAAAATTGCGCAACTCGTTCATGCAATGCTTTTGCCTCAAACCACTCTTCCAGCATCCCAGCAACCCTTTCAAAACAATAATAAACGTCACTTTCCTCCTTACAACACGTCGTAAACACCAATACAGTGTTCACTAGACCACTATGAAACTCGATTCCTTTGTTACGGTTCAAATAGGCACAAAGGACACGTTCTACCCACAAAATATGTGTTGATTCAGTGAGATTGGTGGATGGTAAGGCGTGCTTGACTAGTCGTGCCATTTCTAAACGCGTTCTTCGTGCCACATCATTATTTTCCTTATCCATATTGGCATATTCAGTTGATAGTTGACGTGAATGGGATTGTTCTGTTGAACGGTTGGGTGATTCGATGCCTAAAAGGAATTTCCAAGCTTGTGCTCTGAGATGAGGTGGGATGCCATGTTTAGCAAGTTCTCTTAGGCGGTCTAGATCAACGGTATTTTCGGCATCAAGGAGGTCGAGGAATTCAGAGTCCATGAATTTGGAAAATCTTTTTTTTTTGGATGGATCGAAGACACAAATCACCACCAAGACGATCGAGGTCACCAGCACGCCATGATCGACCCACAGAGTATTCTGGTGTTTTGATGGGTTTAATTGTAATTGTAGGAGGAGACGATCTGCTTCACCTCGTCATGATATTGATCCACATCGTGCTGCTGGTATCCTCCCCACCCCTTTCACTCAATCTTATCCCTCCCCCATAGCTGAAGCAGCTGCCAAGATTGAAGCCATGCTCAAACAACGTGCCACCACTGCCATCAAGACCTTTGGATTCATTACACCTCAAGACGCGCTCATATCCATCCAACAACCCAACAAGGAAGGTAAATATGTAGTGGATATTGAGATCAACGACCACCGTAACCGTTATTTGTTGTCCAAAGAAACAGTACAGCAAGAGGTAACACCCCCCATTTCCTCATACACGTACCCCTTCTCTAGTTGTATGGACACATTTTAACCTTACCATCTTGTGTAGATGAAGCGTGAAACTGGTGCAGGTACCATTTCTCTCTTGTCACTTTAATCACCCCCTCACAGATTTCAAAGTTCGTGGTCGATATTATCCAGACAAGACCCTTGCAACAGAAGGTTCAGATCTTCCGCTCCATGCCCACGTTGTAGCACCAACAAAATCCAGTTTTGAAAAAGCCATGCATAAAATTCAGGAGTTATTGCAGCGTAAATTGGAGCATTTGAATGGTGGATTGATGATTACGAAATCAGGATATCAAATGCGTGTTCCTATTGATATTGATACCAAGGAATTGCCTGGATTCAATGTACGTGGCAAGATTGTTGGGAATTATGGTGGGAATGTCAAGTATATTCTGCAGGAAACTGGGGTGAAGGTGCAGATTCGTGGAAGAGGCAGTGGATATACTGAGCCCAACAGTGGACAAGAGTTGGATGAACCCTTGTTTTTGTCATTGACGTGTGGGGTGGATAAGAACATGGAAGCTGCTCGCAAGTTGTGTGAGGATTTGGTCAAGACTGTCAAATTGGAATATGAGAGGACCAAGTTGCAAGTGGCACCTCCACCTCCTCCCATTGCTGGTAATTATGGCGTACCCCCTCCTCCTCCACCGCCACCACCACCACCTTCCATGACCTCGTATAGTTATTATGGTCAGGGATATACTGTGCCACCACCGCCACCACCACAGTCCTACACGCCTCAATCCTATGCTCAATCCTATGCTCCTCCTCAATCCTACACTCAGCAGTCCTACGCACCTCAGGAAGAGGGTGGTTATCATCATGTCCCGCCTCCACCCAACCTAAACCGCACGTCACGAAAATAAAATCTTTTATTCCCGTTATGGAAGATCACAACGACGATTCCTCGTTCCTCAGCCACACAACTCACTGGATCTCTGTCCAATACCAAGTCCTCCTCGATCGCGTCACACCCCACCTCGTCCCACGCTGGACATTTTCATCCCTCCTCCTAATCCTCTTCCTCTTCCGCATCCTCCACCTCCAAGGCTTCTACATCATCGCATACGCATTAGGCATTTACTTGCTCAACCTCTTCCTCGCATTCCTCCAACCAAAATGGGATGAACCTTCCATCCTCGATCTCGATGGCCAAGAAGCAATGGACGGTGATTTACCTCCATTACCTCAACGTAATGACGAAGAATTCAGACCATTTATTAGAAGATTACCTGAATTCAAGTTTTGGGTGAGTACGACGCGTGCTACTGTTATTGGCCTGTTGTGTACGTTGTTTGAAGCACTGGATATTCCTGTCTTTTGGCCTATTTTGCTAATTTACTTTATTGTGTTGTTTGTGGTGACCATGAAGAGACAGATCAAGCACATGATCAAGTACAGATACGTGCCGTTTACTGTTGGTAAAAAGAATTATGTGAGGGAATAATAAAAAAGTGTCTATTTGGAAGGATCAATGTAGGTGGAATCGGCTGCGTAATCTGATGTTGGGTAGAATTCAGGGTAGGTGGTTATTATTCGTTGCATTTCTTGATACTGAGCTTGAAGGTGAGGTGGGACATCGTGGTAGACGTCAGTAAAGAGTTGGCTGAGAGGAGGTTTTTGAACGGATTCTGCAATGGAGAATTCTTCCAAGAGTTCCTTGCGAGTCTGTTGACGCCATTCGCTATCGAGTTCAGATGTCCACCAACCCTTGGAAGTGAGGAATTTGCCAAGACGCGTGATGGGGTTGTCCTTGACGACCCATTCATCAGCCTCATTCTTTTGACGGTAGGCTGAGGAATCATCAGAGGTGGAATGATGGCCAACGCGATAAGTCATGGATTCAATGAGAACTGGCTTGGAGTTGGCAATGGCGTAATCTCGTGCCAACTTGGTTGCATTGTAAACTGCGAAAATGTCATTACCATCCACACGAACAGTTGCCATGCCATAACCAATACCACGAGCGGCAATACCATCACCCTTGTACTGCTCTGTAGTTGGAGTGGAGATGGCAAAACCATTGTTACGACAAAAGAAGAGAGCAGGACAATTCAAAGTGGCTGCCATGTTGAGACCTGCATGGAAATCACCTTCACTTGCAGCACCATCACCAAAATAACACATGGAAACTGCTTGCTTACCTTCTCTCTTCAATGCATAAGCAGCACCAGTGGATTGAGGGATTTGAGTGGCAAGGGGGGAACTGATAGAATGAAAGTTCAACCGTTTGCTACCATAATGAACGGGCATTTGTTTACCCTTACCCAAGTCATTTTGATTGCTGTAACATTGAGACATGAATTCCTTGAGGGTGAGGCCACGGTGGAGGAAGACTCCAGCTTCTCTGTACTGACCAAACACGACATCTTGAAGAGTGAGAGCAGCTGCACTTCCAATGATGGCTTCTTCACCATAATTGGTCATGTAAAAGGAGATGCGACCTTGTCTCTGAGCTTCATAGAGGATAACATCCATGGTATTCAAGGTCACCATTTCCTTGTACATGCGCACTGCAAGTTCTTGTTCAACAGGAGCACCAGATGGATAATCTTGAGCAGACAAGAGTTTACCCTCATCGTCCATCACTTGGTAGGTGGGAATGGAGATTGCGCTTGTTTCAGAGAGAAAGTGAAAGTCCTTTGTAAAGTGGGAATCGGTGGATCCTGGGAAAGGGATTTTACCCAGATTGGGCAAAGTAGTGGAACCAGGTAATGGCTTACTAAAGGTAGCTGCATTGGATTGCTAGAGGGATGAGTTGGATGGAAGAGGAGGAGGAGGGTGATTACGAAGCGTGGGAGGATGAACCTCACTGCAGCAAGTCGCGATACGCGTCTGATGAACATTTTCAACCCAGATGATGAAGAGATTAATTTGCAGTAGGAGGCTAACCAGCATACCACCACCACCACCACGATGGACTGTACAAGGAAGAGAAATGATACGCATACATGGCGCATACAGGGGTGGAAGAGTGCCTGTGAGACACTATTCAGCACAAGATGACGCGTTGCGTGACTACCACAAAGCAGCAGACGCAACAATGGATCATTTGACTGAATTGTATGAGGATTGGATGGAACAATTTCCTCAAGGAGATGTAGAATACTCTGTAAGGATTGATTGAAGGAGCATTTAACTACCTTTAGAATGGTGTATTGACGATACAAACGAGTGTTGGGACGTTTGTGATCAACAAACAGCCTCCCAATCAACAGATTTGGTTAAGTTCTCCTATTAGGTAATGGTGGGTTGAATATGTAAGTCTAATGTCTTTGTAGTGGACCAAAGAGGTATGATTGGAATGCAGAACAAGGCACATGGACTTCTACACGTGATGGGGAGACATTGGATGCACTGCTGGAGAGGGAAAGGAAGCTGACAAAGGATGCACTACTGGAGAAAGGGGACTGACAATGGATGCACTGGGTTGATTCAACAAAAGAACTTTTTTTTCACTTTTCCCAAAAATGTGTGGCATCATTGCACTTTTATTGGCTGATCCATCCGCTTCAGCAGCATACGAATTGGTAGAAGGATTACGCGTACTTCAGCACCGTGGTCAAGATGCAGCTGGTATCATTACTTGTGGTCAAAAGGGTCGATTGTACCAATGCAAAGGAAGAGGACTTGTTCATGATGTATTTGATTCCTCACCTCAAATACAACAATTACATGGTTCAATGGGTGTTGGACATGGTAAAGAAATATTTGATGAGGATTTGACGCGTCAATAGTTCGTTATCCCACGGCAGGAACAAGTAGTCCTTCAGAAATCCAACCATTTTATGTAAACAGTCCATACGGTATCGTACTTGCTCACGTAAGCATCCTGGATAAAAGATTAACCCCCCGCCTAGAATGGTAATTTGGTGAATGCAAAGCAATTGAAAGAATTTCTGGATCAAACTGCTCATCGACATGTCAACACAGACTCTGATTCAGAATTATTGCTCAATATGCTTGCAAACAATTTACAAAAGACTGGAAAATTTAGAGTGAATGAAGAAGATGTATTGTCTGCTATTCAATCCCTTTATCAACAGTGTCATGGTGGATATGCATGTATTGCGATGATTGCAGGATTTGGATTGGTTGCATTTCGTGATCCTCATGGCATTCGACCACTTGTGCAAGGTGCGCGTGTGCAGCCTGGTGGTGGTGGTGGTGGTGTGGACATTATGTTTGCATCAGAATCTGTCACGTTGGATGTTCTTGGATTCAGTCAAGTACAAGATGTTGCACCAGGTGAAGCCATTATTGTCACTACTCAAGGCAAGATTACGAGACGTATCCTCACACCCGATATCACCTTTAAGCCATGTATCTTTGAGTATGTTTACTTTGCGCGTCCAGATTCCATTTTGGATGGTATCAGTGTATACAAGGCACGCTTGGCTATGGGTCAAAGATTAGCGAATCAAGTCATCCAAGTACTTGGTGATAGGTGGAAAGAGATTCAAGTGGTGATTCCTGTGCCTGATACGAGTCGTGTTAGTGCATTGGAGATTGCCAGTCGACTTGGCATCAAGTACAGAGAAGGTTTCATCAAGAACAGATATGTTGGACGCACATTTATCATGCCAGGTCAAGCACAACGTCAACAATCAGTAAGGCGTAAGCTCAATCCCATGGCATTAGAGTTCAAAGACAAGGTCGTCTTGTTGGTGGATGATTCGATTGTGCGTGGTACTACCAGTCGTGAAATTATTCAAATGGTACGACAAGTTGGTGCTAAAAAGGTGTACATTGCTTCTTGTGCTCCACCAGTACGCTACCCAAACGTCTATGGCATCTGCATGCCTACAAAAGAAGAATTAGTGGCTCACGAACGTACAGATGAGCAAATTGCAGAGTTTATTGAAGCAGATGCAGTCATTTATCAACAATTGGATGATTTGGTGGAAGCATGCAGAGAATATTGTCCAGCAAAGTTCAAAGATGGATTTGACACTAGTGTCTTTGATGGTGAATACGTCACTGGTACCATTGACGATGCTTATTTGGATTCCCTTCAACAAGTTCAACAGATTGCGGCATCAGAAACAGTCGGATTGTACAACAACAAACAATAGCAAGATTCATTTATTTCAACTGATCAGAACTTGCAGCTGCGTGCATGGAAAGTCTTTTACCACTGTTTGGAGGAGGTCCACATGCGAAAATCACTCCGATACCACTATCATAATTGATAGCTTCTTCCTTATCAGAGGGAAGTGTAAACACAAAACTCAACTTTCCATCAGAGTTGTACTCTACGGCAGTATCGGTAATCACAGGCTTATCCACTGGCTGTACACCAGTTGCACTCATTGCCTTGTTGTAGTACTCTTGAACTTGAGGTTTGTTGGTATCGCGGGGTTTACAAGCGATAATGGAGCGAGAAGGTGTCATGCTGCCCTCAGTGTTGAAACCAATACCACACCAGCCACCACGAGGAGGTTCAGCTACTACTCCGATTTGAATTTGACCATTTGGAACGGTGTTTTCGCCCTGTTTGTTCCAGTGAATAGTGTAGGGAAAGTCAAATGTTGGGGATTTGGAATGTGTGAAATTGTAAGTTTTGGAATTGATGGTGAGGGTTGTGGATGCTGATGCGATGGATGCAAAGAGAAGAGGGAGAATGAAATGCATTGTACAGAGTGAAAAGATGAAAAGAAGAGGGAAAGTGAGCAAGTGGGCGAAAATGCTGGTATAAATAAAAAGTGAAAAAGATATTTTTAGTAACAGAGTTGAGGTTGGCACAAGCGTGAATCTATGAGGATGTGCGTTGAAGGCGATTTGGTTGTAAAGGGGGAGTCAATCCAAATCTTTCTAATAACATTCCTAATAACATTCCTTGTCCCTTGTGTTGGGCTGAACTGTTGGGAACTGTTGTGCTGAGGACGCGAGCAAGTTTGCCAGTTTCAGCCCACCTTGCAAAAAAAAACTTTTCCCATCCCCAACGCACTTTAGAAAACATGCAATTTAAAACCATCTTTTTCATCGCTGCTCTCATGGCCATGCCAACTGTGTTGGCCGTGCCATTTGATAGCTCCCTTCAACCCACTCAACCAGCTCCTCAGACTCCAGTAGAACCATCTCCTGCTTTCTTCCCAACCTTTGTGAACCAAACCCCACCTTCCCTTCCAGTCAAGGCCCTTTCTCTTGCCTCTCAAACCCACAATGGTATTTACACGTTTAGCAAGAAGGCTGCTCTCAAAGTCAGCAGTGCAATTGCAGATACGTTTGCACTTTTCGTAGGCATGTCCTGGGCACTCACTATACCTACCATTGCTGTTGCTTCTAGAATTGGAGATGGCGTTGGTGAGCCAAAAGACAACAAGACTCCTATTGGTGTGATCAAGGGCGTTACCCAGGCTGGTTTGAAGGTTGCTGCGTTCCTTCCATTCTTCATCTTCACTGCTCCTACCATTGCCATTAGCAACTTTTTTAGTACCGTCGACGAGAAACTCCAAAAACTGTTCAGCTCTGTTGATTCTTACAACGAGTACCTCAGATTGATCAATGGTGATTTGGTTGAACTTTCCAAAGTGGCTAATGGCAAGCCCATCAATGAAGCCACTGACATTATTGCTGCTGAATTGAAGAAGAAGGCTACTCCTACTTTTATCGCTGCCACCAAAAAGTGGATTGCTCAGAATCCAAAGGAAACCAAGGCAATTGAAGCTCTTCAACAAGCCTTGAAGGAAGTTGAAGCCGATCCATCCAAACTCAATACTGTCATGGCACAAAGCATTGACAATGCTGTTGTGGCTGAAAAGGCTGCTGCTGTCACTCCTCAATAAAAAAAACACATTTGACCGACAACTGAAAAAAACTGTTTACCAAATGGTCACTTGAGGCTCTTGGATGGGAGTAAAAGTCACTTTGCCAGCAGAGGACTTGTCAACACCATGCAAATCTCTCCATCCAAATCGTCCAAATCCGCTGACACGATCTCCATAAATCTCTGTAAATCCAACATTTCCAGCATTCATTTCAGCATTCATGTAACGACTGATGGCCACATCCTGCATGATGAACTTGCCATCACAACTGGAATCCACTGAAAAGGGTGAAGAACGACCTTCAAACGTGTGGCCAACAACCATACGAGCCGCACCAAGGGAGACGAGTGCTTCATTCAAATCAGCACATTTGATCCTGGTGGTGGTGTAAGCACGATCCCAAAGTGGTCCACTGGTCATGTCATAAAGTACAGGGCATACAGCACCCATTTCCTTTTGAGAGCGCTTTTCACGACCCATCCTAGCAAGTTCAAGGTACTTGCTCTTGGCCTCTTGATTGATGCCAACCACACCAAGTCTAGCATAATTCTTTTGAATACCTCCATGCACAAAAACACTTGCACCAACCTTTGCTACAATGGGACGAGTAATAACAAGTTTGGTGAATTCACCCTTGATGACTTGAGCACGAATCTCTTTGGTCTGCTTGACACGCGTGAATTCAGGGGAATAGCCATCTGGTTGAGCTTCAGGTGAGGGATCCAAATCAAATCCAAGGTTGATACTGGCCATTCTAGTAGGATCAGATCTCTCTGACTTTGCAATGTAACGCTGATCACCCACAAGAACCATGACTTCGTGGTTACCATTCAACAAGATGACCTTGCCACCTGCCTTTTGTGCTTGACGTTGCAATTGGACGAGGTATTTGAGGATTTCAATAGTGTCTGGACCACGATCAATTGAATCACCAGTTTGCACGAGAATTGTCTTGCCACCAGTCCATTTGCCCTGTTCATCAATCAAACGAGCAGCCTTGAGTACCACTTTGGCTTGCTTGAGATCACCATGCAAATCACCAATGGACACGACGCGTCGTTGCATCAAATCAGACAAGGAACGTGTACCCCATGAATCAGGATTAGGTCCCATATCCACCTCCTCTTCTTCACTACCACTAAAAGAGCCTCTTAGGTCTCGTTTTGGTGGTGCAGGAGCTGTAGCTGGTTTACATGTCACTTGAGCCTTTTGCATAACTTGAGCAGGAATGAAAACATTTCCATCCTTGAATTGAAAGACAATGGGACCAGTCTCGCCTGTATGCGTTTGGATCGTGTTGGCCAAGGTGCCATAGTCGGATGCCTTGACATTATCCCTGGTCAAGGATACCTTCAAGAGGGAATACCAGTACTTTGCAGGTAGTTCAATAGTGCACACGGTAGTTTGTGGCTGATTGGATGGTCTAGCGACAGTTGATGCGTGCAAGTCTACTTGGCCGTGATCACTGTTACCAGCACAGTTTGCAAGGGGAAGGGAGTTGGGTTGCAAAGCAATCAAGCCTTGACCAAATGGTGTTGCTGTAGTTTGTGGTGCATCAGATCTGCATGGAACGTATCCACCAATTGGGATCAATTCTGCAGCAAGTGTATGAGCAATCAACAATAAAAGGGCAGCTGTTCCACTGAAACCTGACTTCATGGTGATGAGCAATCAAGATGAAAAAAAACGATTTTCCCATCAACCTCCATCAGCCTCTTCCCTCAGCCCAGGGGCATCAGTCAGTGTGCGTCATGATATTTGTTTAACTCCAATTCCACCTCAAAATGGCTGGCCCCACACAAAATGTAACGTGACCCCACAATTCCTCGTGACTGTTTCTGTTTCATCTCTCTCTCTCACTTTCTCTCTCTACACAATGCCAACCGTCAGTCCACCCACCCACTACAGGATCAAGTCCAAATTACCCTCTCATTCGGTATTTGAAAACTACGTAGACCTCGCCTCTCAAGATTTAGGCTCCAGTATCGTCTCCTTTAGTGATGAATTCTTTGCAGAAGCTACTAACCTCCTGAAGCCTTCAGCCCCAATCTTCATTGCTGACAAGTTCACAGAGCGTGGCAAGTGGATGGACGGCTGGGAAACTCGTCGCCACAACATGAACCCTTTTGACTGGGTCATTATCAAGTTGGAACACGCTGGAACCATTGTTGGGTTTGAACTCGATACTACCCACTTTAAGGGTAACCATGGTCCAGCTGCTTCTATTGAAGCTTGTTTCCTTGAACCCGGACATCAGGATTATGAACTAGACAAGGCAGAGTGGAAAACTATTTTGCCTCGAGTAACCCTTAAACCTCACAAATCTCAATTATTCTGCTTGCATTATCCTACAAAGACTAATTACAATTACATCAAACTCAACATGTTCCCTGATGGTGGCATTTCACGTCTTCGTGTCTATGGCACCATTGCACCATTGCTCTTGCGCACCCCTCAGCCTGATCCAACTCAGACGATTGACCTTGCATTTGTGGGTAATGGTGGGCAAGTAGTGGCTTGTAGTGACGATTTCTTTGGTAAACGTGGTAACTTGCTCCTTCCTGGACGTGGTGTCAACATGGGTGATGGTTGGGAAACCAAACGATCTCGTAAGAAGCATCATGTGGATTGGGTGATTGTCCAATTGGGTGCTCCTGGTACGTTGGAATCTATTGAAGTGGATACAAGACATTTCATGGGAAATTTCCCTCAAGGAGTTGTGTTGGAAGCCACGAATTGTGACCAAGATAAGTTGAAGAAGGCAGAGTGGAAAGTTGTGGTGGCTGAACAACCTCTAAGTGCTGATCATCAACATATGTTTGTTATTGACCCAAGTACTGAACAGTCAGTATGGACTCATGTGAAAATGACCATCATCCCTGATGGCGGTGTGAAGCGTTTAAGAGTGAATGGCAAGGCAGTCTTGACTGACAAGGTGCCTGAACCACCCAAAAGGTTCAAAGTGCTCAAAACACTCAACAAGTACAAAAAGGCAGAAAAGTTGTAATGGCCTTTACTGGCTGTTATGAAAGAGTGATTGTTTCTAGTGGTGTGACAGTATCCAGTAGAGAGTAAGGAGGTAGGTTGTCTTGTTTGTCGCTATAAAGTGGTAGTGGTTCTTCCTCCTCCTCTTCTTCTTGTTGGACTATTAAAGCGGCTGGTTGTGTGATTTGTGGCAAGGGTTTCCTGTCTTGATAGTAGATGAACAGGGTGATGCAGGCTGCTATTCCGAGTATACCTGCAGCTACGCCAAGTGTAAAAGGCACAGTATCCATGATTATGTCAAGGCAATTGGTAATTTAGTAGGAAATTTTTATGTTTTCATTAATTCCACGTGGCTATTGTACGTGTAGCATGCACCACATGGTCATTTGTGTACCTGGTGGTAGGGTGGTGATGGCAGTGAAGCATTGTAAGAAGGTGGTGGAGTGCATTCAAGAGCCAGTGAATTGTGTTCTAGAGTATTTGAAGTTGTGCGTTCAAGAGCATTCAAGCGAGCCAACTGAGTACATTCAAGAGCATTCAAGTGAGGCGGTGGAGTGCAGTCAAGAGCATTTAAATTTGGTGACTGAGTGGATACAATAAACGTCGGAGGTGAGGCTGGAGCCCATTCACCTGTTTCGATGGTGGTGGGTGTTGTCCTACGCCGTTTAGCCGTCCAGCATATTATAATAAAACTGATTAGTAGTACTAGTACAACTATCCCAACCAAGATGGGCAAAAGGTGCCTGTAAGGAGAAGGGTCCATATCTGTAGTTTGGGAAAAAAGTTTTAGTTAGCCTGCCTTTTGGTCCCAATGGCAGCTGCAAGCCATGACTGGTTGGGAGGAAAAAGTGCCCAAAAAAAAAACCTCCTAAAAATTCTTTTTCTTTCGTCACATTTCACCCCTCATCCAAATCTCATCATCTTGTGTCAAGAATGGGCAATCAACAATCAACCTACTACGTCTTGAACAAGGACAGACTTGGTCGTGCTGCTTTTGATAACTTTGTGGGCAAGTTCACTTCACCATCATCCCCTCATCATGTTTAGATTTGGCCTCTGTTAAACTTGGATCACGCGTCGTAGCATACAGTGATGCCTTTTTTGCACCAGCGGACAATCTTCTCAACCCAGCCATGCCAATCAGTGAACCCAATCGCTTCACAGGTACACATCATTCCCTTCATCGTGCTCATCATCATCCACTTTAGAAAATGGTAAATGGGTAGATGGGTGGCAAACACGCCGTCACAACACGGCTGACCATGACTGGTAATTCCTCTTTCCACTGCCAATTCTCATCTTCATTAGGGTTATCGTGAAATTAGGCTTTCCTGGTAGCATCGCTGGTTTTGATATTGATACCACGTATTTCACAGGGGATTTTGCTCAATTTGCTTCTGTTGATGCCGTATTTATCCCAGAAGATCAAGCTAACAAGATCAACGATCCTGACCTTGAATGGACTGAAGTTCTCCCAAAGGTTGCACTTCAACAACACACTCCTCATCTCTTTGGTCTTGTGGATGTTGGTACCATTTACAGTCATGTTCGCCTTCGCATTTACCCAGATGGTGGTATCGCTCGTTTTAGAGTTTATGGAAGTGTTGAACCTGTATGGCCAGAAAACATTCACCAACAGCAAGTGGATTTATCCTTTGTGGGTCATGGTGGACGCGTTGTTGCTGCTAGCAATGAATTCACTGGCAGCATGAACAACCTCGTGCTTCCTGGTCGTGGTTTGAACGTTGCAGATGGTTGGGAAACGAGCCGTGGTACCAGTGCAACTCATGCTGATTGGGTTGTTGTGAAACTCGGAACTTTGGGTCATCTTGAGAAAGCAGAGGTTGATACCAATCATTTTAAGGGTAATTATCCAGACAGCGTTGAATTACATGCATGCAATACCACCAAGGATAACCCTGCTCGTGATGCCAACATTGCTTGGTTTCAGATTCTTGGTGAAAGTAAGCTCAAGGGTCATTCTCAAAATGTCTTTAATTTGGATATGAGTGACAAGGTGTTTACGCACGTCAAGATGACCATTCGTCCCGATGGAGGTGTACAGCGATTGCGCATTCATGGCAGAAAGGCTGTAGAAGTCATTCCAGCTGATCCAGTGACCGTCACCACTGAAGAAAAGGTTGAAGAACCCTCCTCCGTCATCAAGGTCAAGGTTGAACCTGAAGCCATTGAAGAACCCAGGACTTTTTCATTCCAAGATGAAGAGACCAAGGCAACTCCTCCTACTCCAGCCAAGAAGAAGAGAAAGGATACTGCCATGGAAGTAGATGAACAAGCAACACCAGCTGCCATCACTCAATCCAGCACTGGTGGTAAAAAGAAGCGTGGAGTCAAGGCTTAATCCCCCCTCCTCTGTATTGAAAAAAATCATAATAAACCTTGTGGAATGTGAATACGCATGGCTTGAGGTGCATCAACCACCTCACAATCCTCTTGGCTCACTCCGTTCTCCCATACAACACAAGTAAATGTGATGGCTTCCTTGACTACAATCATGGGATGATGCCACGTTCCAGCATGATAATTAATACCTTGTTGCCCACTAGCATAAAAAGCACGCACACTAGTCCAATCAGGCAGTCCATCCACAGCATCCTTGGCAACCACAACAACATAGCCACCTTCTTTGACTCCCATTGGAATAAACATTTGTGTACTGTACTTGTGACGCTCCAACATGATTAAATCTGGCGTTAATTCGCCATTTAGTTCAATTTGAAATGGACTTGAATGGAATACACAGATATTGGGATGTGCTGAGTTTGTTGGTCGCGGTTTGTGGTCAAAGTGAGCAACATGGTTGGTTCGTAGTGCTGTACCTTGATTCGCAGCAATAGAGGATGGGTTGGGAGTATGTTGAATCACGTTTCCATAGGGTAGGAAGGATTCAGCAGTTAAAGGTTCAGCAGTAACGACAATCATGGGAAGAAGAAAAAAAGTTCAAGATTTACTTTACTTGCCCACTGCAGTGTCAGGCTCAGTGTTGGTAAGGAGGATGAGTGTCCCATGTGAGCAGTGGTGGCATGCCTTACTTTTTAGCAGTGTACACAACCCAAATGATGGATTCTTCACCCTCGTCAATCTCTTTTATCCTCTTCTTCATGGCTTCATCAACTTCCTCTGCACTCTCTGCAATCCCAAACTGCACCATTCGAATTCCCATTGTCCTTAGTACAAACTCGTAAGAATCTCGTGCCATTTCACCAATCAACTTGCCCCACTTTCCAATTGGTTGCAGAAATTCCAAGGATTGCACACTATGAAATCCTGCTTCCAGTAACCATGGCGCAAAATCTCTAAACACTGTTGAATCCATACCAAACTTTTCTCTTAGTGCCTTCATTTTTGGATACCAGTAATTCAGTTGCATGGGTCCAGCATCCTTGTATTGATTGGAGCTTTCAAGTATCTCCAGAATTCCATTTGGCCGCAATACTCGATACAATTCTCCAAGGATACCTTTGTATTCCACTGTAGGAAAGGAGTTGGACATGAACCGCATGTGAATGTAATCAAACGAACCATCTGGAAAGGGCAGTCCTAAAGGTGGTTAATCTTGGTGGATGTAGTGGTACTTTGTAGGATATCCGCTGTGATAAACTCTACGTTTGGTGGAAGGATCTCTGTTGGACTTTGTGTCTCTACAATGTCCAAACCTGTCCATTCACACTCTGGATAGTCAGTAGCCATTTCCAATATCCAAACGCCATTTCCACAACCAATATCCAACGCGGCTGATGGCTTTATCACTTCAAGATCAACAAAGTGATTAGAGCCTACAATTGCCTTGAAAATGTAGTGAATCTGGTCAAATCTAGACGAGATGAGCGAGATGATGATAAAAGTACATGTCAAGATCCTGAATGTCATGCGGCAGAATTTGAGCAGCAAGGAAATTCCTCCCTTGAAAAGTAGTGCGTTGTGGTTGCTTTATACTAGACGACTTGCTACGCCCAGATGGACTAAATAGTTTTTCCAATTGCGATTTCTTTGAGGTTGATTGCCCCATGAATAAAAATAGAAAAACTATGCACCCTGATGGCTTTTCACACTCTGTCCATATACATTTTACTTTGTAGCACGACTGTTGGATGCTTCCACTACTCCCAAACTACTACCTCCAAGTCAATCTCTAAAAGTTTCGGTTTATTTCTTTGCAATATAACAAAGCCAAATGACAGATTCTTCTCCCTCATCAATTTCCTTGCTTCTTGCAGCCAATGCCTCATCAACTTCCTCTTGACTCCCTGCTATTCCAAATTGCACCAGCCTGACTCCCATTCCTTTTATAATGTAAATGTAAAAATCCATTGCCATTTGTCCAATTAAATTTCCCCATTTCCCAATTGGCTGATAAAACTCTACCGACTTGACACTATGGAACCCAGCTTCTTGTAACCACGGTGCAAAATTCTTGAAAATAGACGTGTCAATACCCATTGTTGCTCGCAAGGCTGTTAAATTTGGGTGCCAGTAATTTAAATGAGTTTGACCTGCATTCAAGTACTCTTGGCACCCTTCGATGAGTTCGAGGATCCCGTTGGGTCTCAATACACGATAGAGTTCAAGTAAGACGCTCTTGTAGTGTTCCTTGGGAATGGAAAAGGACATGAGTCGAATGTGAATGTAATCGAAGGATTCATCATGGAATGGAAGTCCTACAATGGATCAATTGAGTTGGATGTGGTGTTACTCTTGAGAATGTCTCCTGTTACGAATTCCACGTTTAGTGGGAGGATCTCTGTTGGACTTTGAGTGTCCACAATATCCATACCAGTCCATTTGCACCAAGGAATTTCGTGAGCCATTTCCAATATCCAAACGCCGTTTCCACAGCCAATATCAAGCGCAGCTGACGGAGTGATGGCGTCAAGATTAGCAAAGTGATTGGCACCCCTGATTGCCTTGAACAGGTAATGCGTTTGGTCAAACCTAGGAGGAGATGAGCAAAAAGATGATGGTCCAAATACACATCTAAATCTTGAATATCAGTTGGAAGGATATCTGATGCAATGAAATTCCTCCCTTGTACCGTAGTTAATTCCGGCTTGGATACAGTAGAAGCGTTGCTACGTCCAGATGGACTGAAAATCCCTTTGAACTGTGTCTTTGCTTTTGAGGAAGATTGGCCCATATGGTTGAAGAGAAAAAGAAACACCCTGATGGGATTTCACACTCACTTTGAAACATTTCAGCTTGACCATCAGTAAACTAATTTTAATGCTGCTCTAGCCACTACACTTTGAAATTAATCCTTACACACAAGATTTCACTATTTCTTTGCAATATATACTTCCCAAATGACAGACTCTTGTCCTTCTTCAAACTCCTTTGTCCTTGCAGCCAATGCCTCATCAACCTCCTCTTGATCCTTTGCTATTCCAAATTGCAGCAGCCTTACTCCCATTCCCTTTATAATATGGATATAAGAATCTGAGCCCATTGTGCCAATCAAGTCACCCCATTTTCCCAATGGCTGATAAAACTCTGAATTCTGCACACTGTGGAACCCAGCTTCCTGAAACCATGGTGCGAAATCCTTGAAAATGGATGTATCTATGCCCATAGTCGCCCGCAGTTCTGTCAACCTTGGGTGCCAGTAACTCAGATGCGAAGGCCCTGCATTTAGGTACTCTTGGCAACCTTCAAGGAATTCAAGTACACCATTGGGGCGTAAGACGCGATAAAGTTCAAGTAGTACGCTCTTGTAATTTTCTTTTGTAATGGCAAATGACATGAGTCGAATGTGGATGTAGTCGAATGATTCGTCCTGAAAGGGAAGTCCTACAACTGTTGAAGGTAAAGGGCGTGCCAAGTTACTTTTTAAAATGTCTGCTGTGACGAATTCCACGTTTGGTGGGAGGATTTCCGATGGGCTTTGAGTATCCGCGATATCCACGCCTGTCCATTTGCACCAAGGATACTCGTATGCCATTTCCAATATCCAAACGCCGTTTCCACAGCCAATATCAAGCGCAGCTGACGGAGTGATGGCGTCAAGATTAGCAAAGTGATTGGCACCCCTGATTGCCTTGAACAGGTAATGCGTTTGGTCAAACCTAGGAGGAGATGAGCAAAAAGATGATGGTCCAAATACACATCTAAATCTTGAATATCAGTTGGAAGGATATCTGATGCAATGAAATTCCTCCCTTGTACCGTAGTTAATTCCGGCTTGGATACAGTAGAAGCGTTGCTACGTCCAGATGGACTGAAAATCCCTTTGAACTGTGTCTTTGCTTTTGAGGAAGATTGGCCCATATGGTTGAAGAGAAAAAGAAACACCCTGATGGGATTTCACACTCACTTTGAAACATTTCAGCTTGACCATCAGTAAACTAATTTTAATGCTGCTCTAGCCACTACACTTTGAAATTAATCCTTACACACAAGATTTCACTATTTCTTTGCAATATATACTTCCCAAATGACAGACTCTTGTCCTTCTTCAAACTCCTTTGTCCTTGCAGCCAATGCCTCATCAACCTCCTCTTGATCCTTTGCTATTCCAAATTGCAGCAGCCTTACTCCCATTCCCTTTATAATATGGATATAAGAATCTGAGCCCATTGTGCCAATCAAGTCACCCCATTTTCCCAATGGCTGATAAAACTCTGAATTCTGCACACTGTGGAACCCAGCTTCCTGAAACCATGGTGCGAAATCCTTGAAAATGGATGTATCTATGCCCATAGTCGCCCGCAGTTCTGTCAACCTTGGGTGCCAGTAACTCAGATGCGAAGGCCCTGCATTTAGGTACTCTTGGCAACCTTCAAGGAATTCAAGTACACCATTGGGGCGTAAGACGCGATAAAGTTCAAGTAGTACGCTCTTGTAATTTTCTTTTGTAATGGCAAATGACATGAGTCGAATGTGGATGTAGTCGAATGATTCGTCCTGAAAGGGAAGTCCTACAACTGTTGAAGGTAAAGGGCGTGCCAAGTTACTTTTTAAAATGTCTGCTGTGACGAATTCCACGTTTGGTGGGAGGATTTCCGATGGGCTTTGAGTATCCGCGATATCCACGCCTGTCCATTTGCACCAAGGATACTCGTATGCCATTTCCAATATCCAAACGCCGTTTCCACA
>QZWU01000044.1:20864-60989 GCA_004114255.1 Acaulopage tetraceros
ATTTGCACCAAGGATACTCGTATGCCATTTCCAATATCCAAACGCCGTTTCCACAACCAATATCTAGTGCTGCTGATGGAGTGATGGCGCCAAGATTAGCAATATGATTGGCTCCCCTGATTGCCTTGAAAATGTAATGCGTTTGATCAAATCTAGACGAGATGAGCGAGATGATGATAAAAGTACATGTCCAAGTCTTGAATATCGTGTGGGAGGATATCTGATGCAAGAAAACTCCTCCCTTGAAGCGTCGTACGCTCTGGCCTGGACGCACTGGATGAAGTGCTACGTCCTGATGGATTGAAAATCCGCCTTGCTTTTGAAGGAGTTTGCCCCATGATTGAAAAAAAAAGTTCCGTACCCCGATGCTGAAACAGTAGCTAGCAACCCAGCGGCATAATCATACAGTCTATTCAACGACGTCAACGTCTAGCAGTGTAAGCATTCCAAATTAAACCTTCCTGCCCTCTATCAATCTCATCCATCCTCTCCTTCAATTTTGCCTGAGCTTCCTCTTCACTCTCAATCAAACCTGCTTGCATCAACCTTGCCTTTTGCATGAATAATGTCTGCTCATAAATGTTCTTACTAATCATCCCATGTCTTCCAGCAAATGGCCCCATAGGCAAAAGAATATCCATGGCACCAATTCCATTAAAACCAGCACTCTTCAAATGAGGTACAAAATCACCAAATATACTTGAATCCATTCCCAATTTAGCACGTAATGCATCATTAAGTGGACCCCAGTACTCTTGATAACATTTACCTGGGTTTTCATACTCTACTGAACTTTCAAAAAACTCCGCAATGCCACCAACACGCAACAATCGATGGATTTCCTTCAATACAATTGACCATTCTGCCATTGGAATGGAGGTTGACATGAATCTGCAGTGAATGTAGTCGAATGATTGGTCAGCAAAGTTGGTACGTGTGAGAATGTTGCCTGGTAAGAACTCTACATTTGATGGTTTGATTTCACGAGGTTGAGAGTCTTTGATATCGATACCCACCCACTGACAATCAGGATATTGGTCTGCCATTTCAAGTAACCATGTTCCTAGATGAATGAGTGGTGAGAAAGAGAGTGATTAAAATGTACCTGAGCCTGTGCCGATATCCAATGCACGACTCAACTGCACAGTTGACAAGTTTGCAAAGTGATTGGCACCCAAAAGTGACTTGAACAGGTAATGGATTTCATCAAAACTAGGCAGTATAAGTGGGAAAGGGTACGACTGGATACATGTCCATGGTTGAAACGTCATTTGGAAATATTTCAGTGGTAAAATAGGGTTTACCCATGTACATCATCGTGTCTGGGACAGTGGAATGTTTAGAGGACGAGGACGAGCCCGATTTCTTTGTCTTGTGCTTTCTGGAGTATACGAAACGATGGACTTGGATAAACCGCTTTTTCTCATCTTCTTGTTGTAAAGATGCAGGTGCATTACTAGGAGAGAATGTGTGTAACATGTAAATGTATTTGGTGGATTACCCAATCTTTAAACGAGATGCTTGATTGCCCATATGAAAAAAAGATGGTGCAAAAGGAAAAAAGGAACACAGACCACACTCGCTTTACTTTAGAGTTTTCATAAAAACAAAGCGGAGTTACCATTAGAGTGGATGGACACTGGTGAATTGAGTGAGCTCTTGTTCGGATAAAAGGGATAGTCGGGTCAAGGATGCCTGCATGGAATGGACCATGGGATAAAAGGTGGATTGGATGCCACAGAGTTTGTCCGCGTGTGCCACAATCGACCATGCCCACACAAGTTGTTCCAATTCATGATGCATTGCAAGTAGACGTGCTGGCATCTTCTTCAATGAAGTAATCACATATTCCTTTTCATAAATGGTGCCCTTCTTGCCCATGGCCTTTTTTCTTTCTTCCTTTTTACGCAATTTGGCAGTCTTTCTACTCGTGCCTGTCATGATGGAGACATCTGTTGAGACTGCAGTGTATCGAGTGAATTGAGAAGTTGCACCAGTACGATCAGACATGATGTCCACGTTATTCAAATATTGAACGTCCTCTGGAATGGCAGGTTGCTCTTGTACATGTGCCAACTCATCCAGGCGTTTGGATTGTGTGGTGAATTGATGCTGTAATTGTTCCATGTCCTCAGTGAATCGATCCATGGAATCTTCGAGTGCAGGAATGACATTGGTTTCAATGAGATCAGTGCGTTCATGAGCATGAGCAAGGCGAATTGCAGGTACCCAAAGGAATCCTTGCAATAGAGTGGAAACGGCTGATTCAGCATCCTTCTTGTACTCTACTTCCACTTGAGCAAGATCCTTGTACAATTTAGCTTGCAAAAGTGCATCGCAGATGGATTCAATCAATTGTGAAAATTCTGCTTGATCCTTTTGCACACGTTGTTCATAGAGTGAAAGGGCACGCTCCCACTGACAACACTTGGCAAGTGCATGAGCCGCATCCACAAATCTTGAACATTTGATAAAGGCAAAGGCTGCTTGTTCAAACTTGGATTGCTTCAAGAGGAATTCTCCATAATGACCATAAAGGATTGTGAGGCGCTCATCTTTAAATGTGTTCAAGGCAACCGTGTAAAGACTGTGTTTGACTACATAGGCAATGCTTGCATCAGACTGATCTTTTACTTGTGCGAGGTTGATCAAAGCACGCTCATACAATTGTAGATGATCATCAATTTGAAACTGTCTCAATGGACCCTTGACCTTCTTGAGTTGATTGATAAAGGCAAGGTACTCTCGAGGATCCTTGTGAGAGCGTTGAAGGATGGCCAAGACGAGTTCCAAATCATATAGAGTGAGTGCAGCCTTGTACAAATCATCCACTTCAACCATGTATACAAGTGAATCGATACCAGCAGTGAACTGAGTGGAATTGCCCTTGATACTTTGCAACAGTTGACAGGCACCTTGAAGGTCAGGCGGAGAACGGCGTACAAATGAAACGAGCATGGTGTTGAGGTACTTTTGAGGGTCTAATGCTTCCAATTGAGTGCGCATGGCATCACAAACCACATTGACCTTGTCATCCATCACTTGATTGTGAGGGGAGAGTGGATTGTACTTGGCTACAATGGCATTCCCAGGACTCAATTCTGTAAGAAACTGGTTCAAGTATTCTGGATCTTTGACTTGATGGATGAATTCACTTACATTGTCCAAAAATGCATGAGGATCAAAATCGAATAAAATGTTGAGATCTACTCTGCTCTTTCTGCATGTCAAGAGCGCCTGTTTCCATTGCGATTGTCTCAATAGTCCAAATACTGCATCCACTACCATAGATCGAGGTGAAATGCACTCCAGGTTACCACGAGGCATTTGAAGGAGGACATTCATACCATAGGCTGTAAGAATGATGGCGCCACGTTCAATCAATCGAGTAAAACGAAGAGAAGGATTAGTGAGGTGTTGATGGATGGGCTGGTCACGTTCAAGGATTTCCAACTGTTGTTGAGAGGTGGTAATGAGAAGGAATCGTTCATGGATGATAAAGGAGGAACAATTTCCACATACGAGTTGGTTGGATGCGTACAATTTACCACGTTTAGACAATCCAATCAACGTGGGTTCAGTGTCCTCATCATGAAAAGTAACCACAGAGAATGTAGCGCAAAACTCTGGAAAACCTTCATGGTGCTTCTTTACAGAGGTAAACTGGTCATCCTGTACACTGGTGGAATACACATGGCCATTGGTCGCTTGAATCCAAATGATACCATCAGAGACGGTCAGTGCACCAACATGTCCACCAAATGCATGTTCATCAAGGATCCAGGCTTCATTCTCTTGAACTTTAACGTAAACCAGTTTGGTCAAAGGGCCATCAGGCAACACTGCAACACACGAGCCGTGATTCAAGAGCGTCAAGTGGCTAATGAACTTTGGAAGTGGTGCTGTAAACTTGACAACTGGTGCAATGCTTGGAGCAGATTTCGTGGGTTCATAGGTACACATGTGCAGCGTTGCATCGTTAGTCAAGACACTGAAATCGTTGGAATGAGGTACAAAGGCTACTTGATTAATGTTGCAAGGCAGTTGTAGTTGAGTTGCGCTCATGGGAGGTGGAATGGTGACCAAAGCAAATGGTGTGATCAAGGCAGTACTTCCATCCACACTGACTGCAAGGGAGGCTCCACCAGTCGTGTATCCAATGTGAAACACAAATGTCGTCACTTCATTCTGATTGAGCACATACAACCACTCTGGCTTCTCCTTGTCCCAAAGTACACAGCAACACTTTTGCAAGAGTGGAATCTCTTGCTTCAAATACCACTTGTAGTTGCTCGTCGTCCACAATTGCACAACATCCTTCTCGTCAGTTCTCAAATGAAGCGCAAGAATCGACCCATCACAATTGTAGTTGATTTGACAAATGCGCACATTTTGATGCTGTAATCCAAAATCATAATGAGGCAATCCATTGGGCTCTACGAACGCAATAATCTTGCCGGTTGGCGTCTCTGAAGCAGTGGCAATCAACCCAGATGGTCTCCATGACAAACTGGGATAAAGTGGATGAGGCAAATCTGAAACACTCTGCAACGTTCCTTCTCTACTATACACTTGGATAACGCGTGCATGCTTCTCCTTATCCACTACGCTAATAGCAAACAATTTTCCATCATCACGCCATGAACACTGTGGACTTGCATCATCACCATCAAGTAATCTCACTTCCTTGATCACTTGTGCCTGAGCAGCTGCTTTTCCTGCCTTTCCATGAAACTGTGTTGTCTTTTTACCCCATCCAAGTGAAATATTGGCCAATTCTGCATCTGCAGTTTGATGAATTTCCACTTCTGCAAGTGGATCAAAATCTTTTGTGAGGAGGACGAGTTGATCGTTTCCTGTGAGAATGGTGACAATTTCTTCATCAGGTGACCAGACCATGGCGTCAATTCCAGCATCGATGGTTCCAACACATTGTTTCTAAAAGGGGTGTGAGACGCGTTAAAGTGGGCAACAATACTGGATTCGATTCTGAAATGAGGTGGATTTCACCATTAGTGAATGCCATGCAGATGGATTCCGATTCAATGAGGTAATGGAAGCATACAACGTGCTTTGTTGATGTGCCTTCAAATAAATCAATTGATTCCACATGTTGATCGTGGATCTTGTCCAATTGCATGAATCCGTCCTGATTATCCACCAACACGTACATTACGTCATCAAATACACAAATCTTGGCATCCTGATTGACAGAGGGCAGATTGACGTGGTGGGTGGTTTGAAGGTGTAAATTTTTCATCAGGTTGAAATGATTTGGACGAGATGCATCACTAAAAGAGCGCGTCCATGGCACAGATGTTACTCTCAGGCACTACTGGATACATCAGAGTACACGCCAGAGAGAATCCGCAACTTTAGCATAATTGCGCATATAGGCACACCTCTCCACGCTTCACTTTTCCTCATTCCACCTAGATCACGGTAAAAGCACATTGGCAGACCGCTTACTTGAAATAACGCGTACATTTCACCTCTAAACCCATTCAATAGACATTAGGCACCATCTCACCAAACTCTGGAAACAAACAAGTCTTGGATAAACTTCAAGTGGAACGTATGCGTGGCATCACAGTCAAAGCACAAACAGCCACCATGTTTTACACGCATAATGGACTAAAATACATGCTGAACCTCATTGATACTCCAGGTCATGTGGATTTCAGTTATGAAGTTGCACGGTCACTCGCAGCTTGTCAAGGCACACTGTTGCTGGTGGATGCAACAAAGGGCATTCAAGCACAAACTGTTGCTAATTTTTACATGGCATTTGCACAATCACTCGTCATATTGCCTGTGGTGAATAAGGTTGACATGTCTAATGCTGAACCTGAACGCATAGCCACACAGATTCAATCCACATTCAATTTGGACAATTCACTCTTTATTTCTGCTAAAACTGGATTGAATGTGCCTCAAGTGCTGGGATCCATCATCGACACCATTCCACCACCACCTACCAGTGAATCGTCACTGCGTGCAGTTGTCATTGATTCATGGTACGATACATTCAAAGGCGTAGTATCACTCGTCTACATCAAACAAGGCTCATTGTCCACTGGAACTACTATTCTCTCTTCCATGAACCGCAAAAAGCATCAGGTCATTCAAGTTGGCATCATGCATCCTGACCAAACCCCTGTTTCCACCCTTCATACAGGCCAAGTAGGCTACATGATTTCCAATATGAAAAACTTGGATCAAATTCATACAAGTGGCGACACATTCATCCTTCCATCCGATTCATCCACCATTCCACCTGCATTCACCCTTCCCACACCCAAAGTATTCGCAGGCCTCTTTCCAATGGATGCGGATGATTATGGACATCTTGAAGAAGCCATTCACAAACTCATGTTGAACGACACCAGTATCAGATTGGCCAAACAGTCTAGTTTAGCATTGGGTCAAGGATGGCGAATTGGATTCCTTGGATCACTCCACATGGATGTATTTAGACAACGGTTACAACAAGAGCACGATGCACAGGTCATCATGACACAACCTACTGTATTGTACAAGGCCATTCCGATCAAGGGAAAGGAGTATGTGATTAGTAATCCTATGGAATTTCCTGAATCTCAAGATATCAAAGGGACGACATTGATGGAACCTATTGCATTGGTGACCATTACACTTCCCAAAGAATGCCTGGGAGCTGTACTGGAACTCTGTAATGTATGGGGGCAATTGAGTTGATGAGATGACAACCTCTAGGATAAGCGTGGACAAGAACAACACATGTCGTTCATGGATGATGTACGCGTATTGCTAAAATATGTGTTGCCAGTCTCTGAACTCGTAACTGACTTTCACGACAAACTAAAGTCCATATCATCAGGATTTGCAAGGCAAGTCCTCATTCCCCCCCCACCTGTGACCACTTTTAGTTTCGACTATGAAGAATGTGGTTATCAAGAAGCAAATTTGGTCAAACTGGATGTTTTACTGAATGGTAAACCAATCGATGTCCTTTCTTCCATTATCCATGAATCCAATACTCAGAAACTTGGTCGATACTGGGCATCCAAGTTAAAGCAAGTCATGGAACGGTACAACCCTTCTCTTTCTCTCCCTCCTCACACACCCCTAGTCAACTCTATGAAGTCATTATTCAAACAGCAGTAGGCAGCAAGATTATTGCAAGAGAACGTATCGCCCCATTACGTAAAGACGTCACTGCTAAATGCTACGGAGGCGACATTACTCGTAAAATGAAACTATTAAAGAAACAAAAGGAAGGAAAGAAACGAATGAAGAGATTTGGTAATGTTGAATTATCACAAGAAGCATTCCTATCACTAACGACTTCCAACCAAGACAGCTAGTCATGCGAGAGTGTGGATTGCCATTGACGAATAACTGTCCTACTACCTTCAATGAACTCTTGTTTGTACCAACCTGATTGTGGATCACAGTGAGGTTCCAGGTTACCATGAGAAAGAATGTAATGTCGGACTTGAGGATCATCTAAATCACATAGTTGGAAAAAGTAGGATGGATTGGGTGTGGATTCTTGGTCTTGGGATGGAAGGAATGATTTACGTTTTGCACGGACTGGAGTCTTGTTGGGACGTTTGATGCGGACTTCGATGACTTGGTAGGATGCTGATGTGTCGGATTCACGTGGATCGTAGCCAAATCGTATCCAGCACCTCCTCCATGGTCCATAATTGGCGTAATAAGCTACGTTGAGTAGAGCACTAATCTGGGTCAAGGTTGAAGGATGCGGAATGGTACTTTTTGATGTGATGGTGGTTGGGAAGATTGAGGTGCTCTAGTAAAGCAGGTTTTCTCCAAACGGGCCTTTGTTCAAATGCAGCCTTGATCTTTTCCACAACATCCTTGTCCACTACACTGAGTAATTGAACGTGTTCTGCCGTGGGTTCTGTGGGCACACCATCCCTATCCAAATCAATAAACTTGCGATGTCCATCCATTTTCATTTCGTGATCCAAATCGATTCTGGGAATGTTGGTGGTATTCTGTTCATAATTGTAATGTTTTGGAAAGGTGACTTGGGTGAACATGGGAGGTGGGAAGCTGAATGAATGATCTGCATGGTCAAATAAGCGTAGAGTATCAGCAATTCCACCTGGGTCAACAGAGTGCAAATCGTGAGCAAGTTGCTTGATGTTGTCCAATTGTGTAGGATCATGAGCATTTTGAGGACTGTACTGATAATCTGCAATGCCTAGAAGGACTTTGTGGATGAGAGTGAGGATAAATACCGCGAAATCGACAAGTATGATGGAGTCTTCCTAATAGTTGAACAGATTCCACTGTACCTGGTTGAAATGGCACTGCATCATCCATGTTGGCTGGTATGGACGTGTTGACTTGCAATACAAGGTTATTTACAGGCACGAATTCGCCCATTATGGCATGGGAACAAGGATCGTGTGGTTGAAATCGTAATTGAACTGAATTAACAAGTGGATCTGGAGATCTGCCCTTTTCAATCCCCTTCAACCCACCCAATGTTTCAATAGCCTTGTCCACGTTGATGATTTGGCCAGGGTACTCGACTGAAATGAATTCAATGTCAGGCAGTGGGAGCACAGGTGCGGACATTGACTCGAATTTTCGATAAACACAACCAAGAACTTTTTTTTCGATAAACACATGTCCAACATTCTCTCATTAGGACTCTTTACACTTGGACCCATCGTTGGTGGAAGATTCAGTGCTATGGCTGTTCAAGGTAACATGAGGGAAACTTACAAAAGTTTGAAGAGACCTCCATTCTCACCACCACCTTGGCTGTTCAGGCCCGTCTGGACTACTCTTTACGCTATGATGGGCTATGCTTCGTATCGCATTTACTCATTAGGGCCTGCTCCTGCTGTGACCAATGCACTTACACTGTATGGCGTTCAGTTGGGACTGAATTACCTGTGGTCTCCCTTGTACTTTCGTGGTTACAGAGGTGCAGCATTGATTGAAAGTGGTGGTGTGTGGGCACTCATTCTAGCCACAATAATTCAATTCAACAGTTTGGATCAAGTCGCAGCTGGACTTTTAGTACCTTACTTGGCATGGGCGAGCTTTGCCAGTTACCTGACCGCAGCAACATGGTGGATCAACAGAGGAGTGGAGGCCAAGCGTGACTGAGTGACCGCTTTTCAATACAAGCATAGTCATGAATTGCCACAGACTGCGTTTCATTCCCTGTTTTCCATCACTTTCCACGCAAATGCACTTGGCCCTGTCAATGAGGCTCCTTCCACTCCTCCTTCTCCTCCTCACTCCCTCCACTTTAGCCAACGACCCCAGTGATCCATCCACACTCACTCCCACACAATTACTTGCTGATGCTGACGCAGCACTTTCTCACAATCCCTCACATGCAATCACCCTTTACTCTCAATTACTTTTACAGCACGACGCTACCCACCCCACAGCCCTCTACAAAAGAGCAACAGCTTATTTGATCATGGGAAACACCAAGAGTGCACTCGCTGATTTATCCACGTTGATTGAACATCGACCAGAGTTTTCACCTGCTTATTACGAACGTGCACGCGTTTATTCCAAGCATGGTCAATGGGAGGAAGCTCAGCAAGACCTATCTGATTATGAGAGCAGAATCAAGGAAGAAAAGGAGATTAACAAGGCAAAAGAATTACAACTTGTCCTGACAGAAGCCAAACAGCATGCAGAAGATGCATGGAAGCACGAATCCACAGGCGACTATTCAAAGTGTGCTGAATTGGCAAAGAGTGCAGTCAAGGTTGCCTCTGCAGATGCATCTCTCCATGGATTACACGCACAATGTGCCTTGTTGAGCGTGCATGATGCCAGCAGTGAGGATATCCAGGAACGATTACAGCAAGCAGCAGCGGCTTACTCGAGATCAGCTGCATTGGATGCATCAGCCACAGTCACTCATCTCCAAGCAGCTCAAATCAAATTCTTTTATTTGAATCAAGTGGATGCAGCCATGAAACACGTCAAAGTGTGCCTTCGAAATGATCCTGAACACAAGGAATGCAAGGCAGCTCATCGTGTATTCAAAAAGTTGATGAAAAAGATTACAAAGGCAAAGGAGGATTTTGAAAAGAAGCAATGGGTTGGCGTGACGAGGGGTGTGGTTGGCACTGATGATGGACTGCTTGATGCATTCCATGTTGAAGCAAACAAGGTGGAAGCAAGTTTATTCGAAGCCATCCTCTCCAAAAATCCAGACTTTATTATTGAAAAGAAGGCAGTAGCAGTGGAATTGACTGAATTGACATGTCGTGCTTACTCTGAACTCAAATTACCTGACAAGACCATCAAATGGTGTGGAGAACACCTAAAACATGCACCTGAATCATTTGAAGCACTGTTGGCACGTGGGGATGCTTATTTGACCAAAGAACGTTTGGAAGATGCTCTTGTTGATTTGAAAAAGGCTGCAGAAATCAATGGAAATGATCAAAGGGTGAAGGAACGACTTCATCGTGCTCAACGGTTGGAAAAGATGGCAAATAAGCGTGATTATTACAAGATCCTTGGCATTTCAAAGGAAGCGACTGAACGGGAAGTCAAAAAGGCGTACCGTAAATTGGCCAAAGAATGGCATCCAGACACGTATCGTGGTGACCTTTCAAAAGAACAAGTGTTGTCCAAGATGAGTGAATTGAACCTTGCTTATGAAGTGTTGAGTGATGCTGAGAAACGAAAACAGTATGATGAAGCAGGTGTTGATCCTAATGATCCAACCAGTGGACAAGGTGGTGGTGGTGGTGGTCATCAATTCTATGGAAGTCCATTCTTTCAAGATGGAGGTGGTGCATTTCACTTTGGTGGATTTGAAGGATTTGGAGGTGGAGGCAAGCCCTTTGAATTTCGATTTCAATAACTGGGTTGTTGGCAAGTTTTCTATTGAAATAACTATAAATACAACTCAAAGAATGTTCAATGCCCCAGCTTCAACCTGCATGACTTGATCCTGAGCCTTTTGCCTTGCTGCTCTAATGTCCATGGCATCCATCCACACCACCACATTAATAAATGAGTCATTCAATACACCAGTTGGAAGCAATTCAATCAACTCTCTCATGCCCTCATCATCCTCAACTTCCACCTTTGTCCTCATTAACCTTAAATACCCAGCTGCCAATGCATGCATATAAGCTGAATACACTGCCCATGTGGTCACAATTCCCACTGCAACACCCACAGCATAAACCAAATTACTCATCAACAGTATAATACAAGATACGATGGCATGAATGTACGCGTACCATCCAACAATCTTGTACTTGCAATAGAGTTGCCATGACATGGCACATGACCATACCATCATGACGGATAATGCATAAATTTGACCAGAACAAGGTTTGACTACTCCAATAATCGTACCAAATGCATGACCAATTCTACTTGATGGTCCCATTTGACTATAATCAATGGGTGTACAGGTAGCAGCTGGAGGTGGGACGAGCGTAATAGTCGCCATAATAGCGTGAAGAAGGTAGAGGATTCCAGAGAGCCAAAACATGCGTCGGACGAGGAGTGCGCGTTGCCACCATGGAATAATGAATATGCCAATACCAAGGAATGTGGCGATTAAGAGTGATGTGGTAAGGATATCTGCTGGAAGAGTTGATGTGATTAAAGGTGGGGCGGAGTGGAATCCGTCATAGAGGGATGTGGTTGATGAGCTGGATAATTGTGTGTCTGCTAGTTGTTGAAGGAATGCATCTAATAGGGCTGATAGCAGGAAAAAGGCAAGTCCTGTAAGGGTGCGAAATGTGGATGTGTTGATCATATGCTGGATTATGTCAGCAGTTAAAGATTTTTTTTTGGTGTTTAGTTGAAGCCATCAATTCATCCGTTGGTTATTCAAGCTCATAAACCACTGTGTTATTCGATAGATCCCTTGCTGGTGACAAGGACAAGCCCATACCATCAATTCCACAGGTAAGTTACGCGTCATCAAATTTCACGACAGGAAGGCGACAGTGCAGATGGCCATGTACAAACCAAGTAAAAGTGGATGAAAGAGGCGTGGTAGAACGAGATCAATGCTGGACACGATGATCACTAGGGGAAACCTCCAGTTCATACGAGGACATATCCACCAATACAGTAAGATTTTCAAGTGAAATAACCCAAGTTTGATGATAGGAATGCTGGTAATTGGAGATGGTAGCGGCGGTGGCAGTGGCTTCTCTGTTGGTTCAGGCACTTCCTTTGGAAGTAGAAGCAGTCGTGACTTGGTTTCACTCTTGGTCGATAGCGTACGTTTCCTTGGTACTTGCTCCAATGCACTCATCACCTCATCCATAAAGGGTCGTGCATAAGCATCAGGCTGCAACATATCTTCCATCAACCGCTTGAACTTGACATCAAGCACATCTCTACCATCCTTCTTCCTCCTGTCATCTGGCCAATGCTTCATTCCTTCAAATTCAATAATCTCCTCTTTTAATCGATCCAAATCCACAATTTGACTATACGGAAATCCACTATAACACAAATAGTAAAGAATCATGCCACATGACCACACATCCGATTTGACTGTTGCATCTCTACTGGATCCCTTCATGATTTCAGGTGCTTGAAATTCAATCGTACCCAATGTACCACATGATACATTTGTTCCTTCATTCCCCACATCACATTCACCAAAATCACTCAGCATGAGTCTCATTCCATCCTTGTCCCTTACCAACAACATATTCTGTGGCTTAATGTCCCTATGCAACACGCCAACTTTGTGCAAATGAGCCAATCCACTGCACACTTGACCAAACAATGCTTCAATTTCATCATTGGCAAGATAACGCAACTGCGGTTCATCATCCTCATCATCCTTATTGACCATCATGTACTCTTCCAAATTCCCACCATTTGCATATTCCATTAGGATGAAGAGACAGGGAATACGTGGGCCGAATGAAGTTGGTTGATGCATTTCAAGCCATGCATGCTTGTATTCCACTACATTTGGATGCCGTAGCTTTTCAAGGACTTTAACTTCTCTCAACATGCGTGTAAGCCATTCATGATCATCACCAACAGCCACCTTTTTGATTGCATAATCACCAAGTATGTTGCTGTCAAGAATATGTTGGCAGTGAAACACTGATCCCCTGTATCCACGACCAAGACGGGCTTTTTCAACAAAGAAGCGGTGGTAATATCCTTGATTGAATGCTGTTTGAGGGAGGTGTGGGAGTGGAGTTGATGGAATGGTATCTGCTAAAAGGCGGAAATAATGAGATTCATCAAGGGGATGGTTGAGAGGACGATGGCAGTATGGACAGGTTGATGGCGTGGTTGGATGGATTGTGAATTGGTGGGAGGATGTGTCGTGAAGGACAATCTTTTTCTGATCAAGGCTATACTTTATGATTTGCCAATTAGAGTTCATGGGGAAGCATGTACCCACGTCTGACTCCCTTTCCCCACAACAGCAATGTGGATGAGTCACATTCTTGGACGATTTAGACTAGCTCACCTGATATGACAAAACTTGGTACTGCCATACATCTGAAGGGGGCTTCATGCATGTTTAATAAAGTGATGAGATTTTGGCAAACACGTATTTTTTCGTCCCACAGCTGTTTCTATTTTTATCCCAATTCTTTCATGGGGCAATCATCGACGAAAACTGCTGCCACCACGCCAACCACTCCACTGCTTAAACGTTTGCTGTCTCCATCAAAGCACTCAAAGGCATCCAAGAAAACGACTACGAGTGGACCTCAACCTGAACGCCTCACCTTTCAAGGAAGAACTTTTCTTGCAACAGAATTAACTGCTCATGATGTGCAAGATTTAGACTTGTAAATTGCATATTTTGCTCGTTCATCCCGTCTAGATTTGACCAGATTCATTACGTGTTCAAAGCACTCATTGGTTCCAATCACATTGCTAATTTAAACGAGCTGAAACCAAAGACTGCATTGGATATTGGATGTGGGAATGGCGTGTGGATTCTAGAAATGGCCAGTGATTTCCCCGGATGCAAATGGACAGGCGTGGACATTGTGGATACGCAGAGACCAACAGAAATCCTTCCACCAAACGTGGAATTCGTTACAGCGGACATCCTACAAAGTAATGACGTCCCTTTTGGATCGTTTAACCACCATGTAGAACTCCCCTTTGCAGACGGTTCATTTGATTACATCCACATGAGGCTCATGTCCAACTCCTTTCCTACAGAAGAGTACAGGGGCGTCCTCAAGGAATTCCATCGCATCCTGAGACCCAACGGCATAATTGAGATTCTTGAGAGTGCCAACGAGTACAAAAACGCAGGACCCATGCAATTGAATTACTGGTATCCAAAGATGAAGGAATTGCGTGATCGGTTGCTTATGAATTCAGAAGTCTGGAAGGACTTTGCCCCATGGTTGGAAGAAGCAGGGTTTCATAGTGTGCAGTATACAGAGATTCTGCAACCAATGGGCAAATGGGGCAAAATGATTGGAGACATGGCATTGGAATTCTATTCGTACATTTTAAAGGCAATGGGAGTAAGATTGGTGCATTTTGGAATTGTAGCAAACGCAGAGGAAGTTGATGATGCTTTGGCCAAGAGGATCAAAGAGATTAATGAAGGTGAAGAATCTGTCATTTGGACTGCATACACTGCCAAGAAATAGACACGTAATAGATCACTTTCTCTTGTTGCTGGGATAGATTTACTTGAATCTGAAGGGGCAGCTTACGAAGAAGGGCTGAAATGTGAGACAATAGTGAACTGTGCGATGCATGCTCGATAAAGTTGCAAAAGTGGTGTAGGAGCGTGTACCTTTTTTTCTCCTACTTTAAAAAAATGGGGCAATCTTCATCATCAAAAACCTCATCCCTTCCACAAGTTCCGATGCTTAAACGACTATTGGCTCCATCAAAACAATCGTCCAAGAAGACGTTGACAGGGCCTCAGCCTGAACGTTTCACTTTTCAAGGACGGAATTTCCTCGCAAAACAAATTAGCCCGCATGATGTGGAAGATTTGGACACGTAATTCACTCCATCTGCTTCCTCATTTCATCTAGATTGGACCAGATTCACTACATCTTCAAAGCAATTGTAGGCTCTAATTACTTTGCTAATCTTGATGTTGTAAAACCCTCAGCTGCTCTGGATATTGGTTGTGGAAATGGTGTATGGGTACTGGAGATGGCCAACGAGATCCCAGGATGTAAATGGACTGGATTGGACATTTTGGACGCACAGAGACCGACAGAAATCCTACCACCAAATGTGGAGTTTGTATTGGCCGACATTCTTCAAAGTATTTCTACTTGACTTGACACTAATCCATTGTAGGACTCCCATTCTCCGATGGTTCATTCGATTACATCCACATGCGACTCATGTCCAACTCATTCCCTACCAATGAATACAAGAACATACTCAAAGAACTGCATCGTGTACTCAGACCTGGTGGTATGATTGAGATTCTTGAGAGTGCCAATGAATACCAGAATGCAGGACCCATGCAATTGAATTACTGGTACCCAAAGATGAAGGAATTACGTGTACGATTGCAAATGAACTCTGAAGTGTTCAAGGACTTTGGTCCGTGGTTAACGGAAGCAGGATTCCATAGTGTGCAGTCCTTGAACTTTTTGCAACCAATGGGCAAATGGGGGGAAATGATTGGAGAAATGGCATTGGAATTTTATTCATATATTTTAAAGGCAATGGGAGTAAGATTGGTGCAGCTTGGGATATCTGCAAGTCAAGAAGAGGTTGATGATGCTTTGGCTAAAAGGATAAAGGAGGTGGATGAGGGAGAAGAGTCTATCATTTGGATTGTGTACACTGCAAAGAAATAGATATGTAATAGATCACTTTCTCTTGTTACTAAAGTATTTTAATAGCATTTTATATGTGATAAGGCCTTGTGCCTGCTACATTACCAGTGCAATACATCCATATGCATTAGGCGATGCTATAAAGACAACATTTGTAGCCTCTTTCTAAAGTGGTGGAAATATCTATTGACTAATCTTTGTGAAACTTTCAGAGATTGATTTGGGGTATATCCCAAGAGTACTGGAAGTGTTCTCTCAGCATCAGTCTAGTGATGGTCAAGCTACACAAACAATAAAAATTCTCCTAAAAAGTGTGTGAAACATCATCAGGGTGTATGACGTTTTTTTTCTCCTATTTTTTTTTTCAAATGGGGCAATCTTCCTCCACATCAAAGGCCCCATTTTTCCCACCTCTTGAACGCATATTCAGTCCATCAAAGCGCAGTAAGACGTCAAGTATAAGTCAACCGCAACGTAGTACCTTTGAAGGGAGGAATTTCATAGCAACACAAATCCTCCCACATGATATTCAAGATTTGGACATGTACTCTACCTCGTTTACTCCTTCATCCTGCCTAGATTTGATCAGATTCACTACATTTTCAAGGCAATTGTAGGTTCTAATCACTTTGCCAATCTTGAAATGGTCAAACCGTCAGCCGCGTTGGATATTGGTTGTGGAAATGGCGTTTGGATATTGGAAATGGCTACTGACTATCCAGAGTGTGAATGGACAGGTGTGGACATTGTAGAGACACAGAGTCCAAAAGAAGTCCTTCCACCAAATGTGGAGTTTGTCATGGCGGACATTTTACAACGTATGCTTCACTTGCCAGTTCCTTTAATCTCCTTTAGGACTTCCATTTCCAGATTGCTCGTTTGACTATATCCATATGCGGTTCATGTCCAATTCATTCCCGACAGAAGAGTACAGGGGAATCCTGAGAGAGTTTCATCGCGTACTGAGGCCTAATGGGATGCTAGAAGTACTTGAAAGCTACAACGGATACAAGAATCCAGGACCTATGCAACTGAATTACTGGTATCCAAAGATGCAGGCATTACGTGAGCAATTTGGTATGGATTCCACAATATTCAGCGACTTTACCCCATGGTTGGAAGAAGCCGGTTTCCACAATGTACAGTATTTGGAACTCCTACAACCAATTGGAAAGTGGGGCAAGTTGATTGGTGAAATGGCACGAGATTCTTACGAGTTTGTACTAAGGACAATGGGAATTCGAATGGTGCAGTTTGGGATTGCAGAGAGTGCAGAGGAAGTTGATGAAGCCATGAAGAAGAGGATAAAAGAGATTGACGAGGGTGAAGAATCCATCATTTGGGTTGTGTACACTGCTAAAAAGTAAACAATAATTTAAAAGTCCACCTTGTTTCTATTAATCTATTGCACTCACTTTTCCTCCTTCTTGCCTCTCTTGGTCTTCAACCAGTTGATGTAGGTGTTTGTATACATCATCTCACAACACTCACGAATTGCATCATCGAATATGGATAAGTCCGTCACCACACCTTGTGGAGTATTGTCAAATGTACTCACAATCCTGTCCTTTGTTGCTCCTTTCAAATTCACCTGATACTCCCCTGAATCCCGAATAAACACATTACACAATTCCCTTTGTAAAAATGCCACCTTTTCATACTTGCTTGGACTCATTCCATTCGAACTCAGCTTGAACGCATGCTTCAAGTACACATTGTACTGTTCATACAAGAGTACATTCTCAATAGAGTAATCTGACACGGAGTACTCTCTAAAGGACTGCCATTCACTCAAACCAACCTTGTCAACGTGCATCATTTCTGGTTTATCCATATCCACTACTGCCAATAATTGTGTAAAATCATGCCATGATGGACTCGTCACATCCACTTGTACCTTTCTCCCTGTAAACATGACCACCATCGTAGGCCATGCCACCATGACCGCATGAATGTAAATAAACGGCACATTGGTCCATAAATCCACTGGTGCAAATTGCCTTACATTAGCCAATGAAGGTAGTGTGATGAACAGAATGACCACAATTAACAACACTGCAACTCCAACGTGTGCAATAATCATCTCACGCATAATTCCGTATGCATCTCGTGTCTTTTTCACCATGTAAACAATCAAGGCCACATCCATCAATGCATACAATCCACAAAATATGAGGAATGGGAGATACGCCTTGTCTGTAATAAAGGGACAGATACCCCTTGGCACCACTGTAAACCACATGGCCACGCTCAATGCTCCATGAAACACCAATAATCCAACAATACAAATGGACAGGAATCGAATGGACGCACGATTTCGATTCTGATGCAACCTTTGACGTCTCAACTTGATCTCTGCATCAAACATATCCATCGGAGTAGCTGCATCATCCAATGATTCTACACTCAATACAGCCAATGGCAGTGCTTCATTATAATGTTCTTTGGCAAGGAAGAGACGAAGACGGTTCCAACGATACAAAAACGCCACACGAATATACCTTGATGATTTTGCAAATATGAAGGCTGGTACGAGCGTTGTATAAAACCAATAAGCATAGCAACCCACATCAAACGCAATTAGATTGATGATCAAGTCGAAATTAACAAAAGCCCAGATGAAGAAGGAGAAGATTAGTGTGAGGTTTGGAGATCGATTAAACAAGTGTGGGTGTGCTTGTAGTTTATAAAAGAGGAAAGTGGTGGAGATTATATAAGTATTGAAGAACAAGATGAGGCCAACAATCACCCATTCCAAATTGGAAGTGGCCATTTAATTAGAAAACTTTTTCAGTGAAACGCGACATCAATAGCTAGAGTTTTAGTAAAATTGATTAGATATATTACAGTCTTCTTATTGAGATAGTGGCCAAGTACTATAACCAACTAGATTCTGTATACATTGCTTTGTTTATTGTGGTAGAATATTGTAAGCCAAGACAGAGTAATCGGGAACATTGACTTGCTTGGAATTACAGGCAAATGATACACCACTCAAGTGCTCACCAGCCTCTCCAATGTGTTGGCCACCCTTGTAATGAGCCTTGGCAATGAACAATGGTTTGCCATCAGCTTCTCGACCACCTTCAACTGGAGTCCAGCCTTGGGGAAGGGCAGAACCTTCACATTCCACCCATCTCAACTGGCTTGCATCACCACAGAGTGCTTGGTACTTTTTAATCTTGAGTTCCTTGCCACCCCATCCAATGAGTAAACCACCTTGATGAGGAGCAGCCTTGCCTACATGAATACCATTCTCGTGCTCACCACTAAACAGGTATTAAGATTAGGCAATAGGGAGAGGACATGCCGTCCTATAAAGAGTGGTCTACCGTCCATTTCAGCACCGCCTTGAACGGCCATTAGTGGGATAGATCTTCTCGGGCTGGTTAATCAGACCAACAAGTCAATGTGTGCCCTGATTCAGCGTCAATCCAGCGGAATTCCATTTTAATTCGTGAGAAAAAAATTATGATCACAGTGCATCCCAACAAGCTTGCCTTTTATTGAAGGTGTCCGTCTCATCTTTTTTTTGAACCAAAGCTGCGTTTATTCACGATAAACAAAGTGGACGTCACGGCAAGAAACAAATGCTGCTGCCTTGAAACCAAAACGGCTGTATGTCGCCACTTGTAGGAGCGAAGAGGACATCTATCCAACAAGGCGAGTTTGTGATCTTGTATCAAGTAAACTTTGATTGACCTGCTCAAATTCTTCTCTTGTCAAAGTGATGAGAAGGCCTGTGGTGGCCATTTGATGAAATCTTTTTTTCTATGCATCGAATTGTGCGCAGAGGTCTCGCTCATGCCATCCAACGTGGCAATTACAAACAGGTATGCGTCTATATGCGTTCTCCTCTATCCATTTTGGTAGATATCATCCCATGATGTTGAACATTTCACCTCGATTCTCACTCCATCAAATATCCTGCTTCCTGGCAAGGATAATCTCGACGCTTACAATACGGATTGGATGAAAAAGTACAAGGGACATGCACCTGCTGTACTGTTCCCAAAGACTACAGAACACGTCTCTTCCATCCTCAAATACTGCAATGACCATCATATCGCAGTGGTGCCTCAAGGTGGCAATACAGGTCTTGTGGGTGGTGGTGTTGGCGTACATGATGAAGTCATCCTCAACCTCTCCAAAATGAACACTATCCATTCATTTGATAAGGTTGCGGGTATCCTATCGTGTCAAAGTGGATGTATCCTAGAGAATCTGGACATGCATGCTCGTGACCATGGGTACATTATGCCATTGGATCTAGGTGCAAAAGGAAGTTGTCATATTGGGGGTAATCTTGCTACCAATGCAGGAGGATTACGATTCCTTCGTTATGGTTCATTGCATGGAAGTGTACTTGGATTGGAAGCAGTACTTGCTGATGGTACCATTTTGGACAATATGAGTACATTGAACAAGGACAACACTGGATATGATGTGAAGCAATTGTTTATTGGGTCAGAAGGAACACTTGGAGTGATTACAGGTGCAGTTATTAAAACACCACAACTTCCCACTGCAGTCAATGTTGCAGTATTTGGAGTGGAATCTTACGAAGCAGTTCAAAACGCATTTGTAAGTGCAAAGGGCAAGTTGGGTGAGATTCTCTCTGCATTTGAGTTTTGGGATGCAAGTGCCTTTCAATTGGTCATGCAGCACAGTGGTGGTCGCAATCCATTTGGTGACAGTTACCCCTTTTACGTACTTGCCGAAACGCAAGGATCCAATCAAGAACACGATGATGCTAAATTGACTGACCTTATTGAACATTTGATGGATCGACAGGTCATTCATGATGGAGTACTTGCTGAAAATGAAACTCAAATCAAACAGTTTTGGAATTTAAGAGAGACTATTGCAGAAGCATGTTCTAAAGCAGGTGCAGTATACAAGTATGACCTCTCCATGCCAGTTGATCACCTCTACACCCTCGTCAATGACATCAAAACTCGTTTACAATCCAAGGGACTCTATCATCCTTCCAATCCATCCCTCCCAGTCAGTCACATTGTTGGATATGGTCACATTGGTGATGGTAACCTCCACCTCAACATTACAGCCAAGGATTACACTCCATCCATCACAGATGCTATTGAACCCTACGTTTATCAAGTCACATCCAACCTCAAAGGTTCCATCTCTGCAGAACACGGCCTTGGTCTCATGAAAGCCCCTTATATCCATTACTCTAAAACTCCTCAAATGATCAGTGTCATGAAATCCCTCAAACAGACATTCGATCCCAACACTATTCTCAATCCATACAAATGCATCATTTAATCATCCACACTGATTTCACCCCTTATCGCATCCATCAAACAAGTCAAATTATACAAAGTTTTACGCATATCCACCACATTCACTCCATACCATTTACACAATTGTTCCACATTTCTATTCAATAGAAACACTCCATACTCGAATCTAAATGAATTCTGTCCACCAAATAGAGGATAAACATTCTCTTCAAGATCACTCTGTACATCCACAATACTTGACCGACTAGCCTTTGCCTGTATGGGATACACAAGTGGTACCTGCAACTTTTGTCCTAATAAAGTAACCAAATGCCCCACATATCCTAATGCAGTTGCAATTTTATCCACACTGTATCCACCATAATTCACATTAGGCAAATGGAGTGATCGAATCGTATACACACGTACCGCATGATCCATTTCAATTGGATAAAGGAGCGCCACTTGTTCAATAAACTCTTTTCTACATGTCCATACGTTTTGTACCGCATGTTGTCGTAATGGTGCATGAACACTTGTCCATTCTAAATGTGTGCTAATGTGTTGGGATATGAGGTTGGATTGGTGACGACCTAGTTCCATTTGAGTGGAATGGACAAGTTGAGATTGTTTGGCGTGTTCTAATTGGGAACGGGTGTCACGGAGTGCCTTTTTAGAGGTTAGGATTTGTTGTTTAAGGAATGTGACGCGTTGATGTAGTTCACCATGGTGTGGACGCTATAGGGAGAGTGGAATGAGAGCAGTGAGGGAGGGGGGGATAGATGATTACCAATTGAAAGAGAGATTGATTGGATTCAAGTGCTGATTCTAGACGGTCAACTAGATGACGAGCAGCTGATTGAGCTACAATAGTACGATTTTCCAATTCGATTAATCTGAGGCGTGAATGAGGTCAACAGGGGGGGGGGTGAAGAGTGTACCGAATGACTGTGGGTAAATCATAAGATTCCTTCATCTCACACAAAAAAAAGATGGTAATTTCCATGACAATCAACAGCTGATCCTCTGCCTAGTTTGGACGATCCAAGACTGGACAAAAGGATAAAATTAGACAGTTTACAACAATGACGCATGCACCTGAAAAGGTCGCATCAGCACTCCTCAAACAAAATGACTGGAATCTTGAACGTGCAATTGACGATTACTACTCTAATCCCGCTTATTCAGCCACACCATCCGATGGATTCAATGCAACCACACTATCACGTACATTTGAACGTTATGCAGACACATCAGTCGATTCCATTACTGTCGAAACCGTTGAAAAGTATACACAAGACATTGGATGTTCGCCAGTTGACCCTGTATTCCTCTCACTTTCCATGTACCTCAATTCCACTAAAATGGGAGAATTTAAACGCAAGGATTTTATTGCAGGGTGGACAGAATGGAGGTGTGATGGTATTGAAAAGATGAGTGACAAGGTGAATGATTGGAAACGTGAATTACAAGATGTCAAGGGTGATGGATTCAAAAGGGTTTATCAGTTTGTTTACAAGTTTGCATTGAATGAGGGACAAAAGTCGCTTACTGCCGAGATGGCTGTTGCGTTATGGGAAACTCTTTTGGAAGGCAAATATGTGCATTTGAACAGATGGATGGAATTTGTTGGTGAAAAGGGCAAGGGAGTTAGTAGGGATATGTGGAATTCGTTTTTGGATTTTGTTGTTCGTATGGATGAAAGGTTTGAGGAGTTTGATGAGAATGATGCGTGGCCTGTCATGATTGATGATTTTGTTGCCATGATGAAAAAGGAACAAGCGATGCAGACTGACGAAGAAGACTAGCGCAACATTTTTTTATAGAGAGAGAGAGAGTATATCCTAGAGTCCTAGGGGGGAGGGGGGGGTAAATACATGTTCACAGGAGACAGGGATCCTAGGTATCTGAAAAGGCTTCCGTGTTGAGGAAATCTTCCAAAAAAGAAGAGTTGACTGAATGGTCATGCTTTTCACTTGCTTGAGGTCTTAGAATAACCAATCCAGAAGTAGGAGGTCGCATGGATTCATCCATCAAGGAATCTGCAGTCATGGTACGCAGTGACATGTTGGGAGTAGGTGAACTGTTATCAAAAGCAGCATGTCTGCGGTACCCTAATCGGCTTGCACCAACAGTATGGTCAGTAAGGATACCTGCGACCCATCTAGGTGTGGTTGTGGTAATCATGCGTTGTACGAGATCACGCTTGTCTTCATTATCCACCAAAATGCCACCAAGGAGAGCAGGTCCATCCATTTCAACTGGACTACTTACTGCAGTAGGACCACCAGACAGGATGTGCTGTTCAACAAGGCCATTGTTGATAGGTTGAATCACCAACGAAAGGTTTCTTGATAGGTTTTGGGATTTTTTGGGTGGAGTAATACTTTCTGTAAGTGCATATTCAATGAATTCCTGGTTATTGGAGGATGCTTTGCTAGGTATAATCGTGTCTTCTTCATCTTCATCCTCCTCATCATCTTCAGTCCATGATGCAGGCAGAGTCCACTCATGTCGAAGGCTAGTTCGTGTACCTGGAGTGGTGAGGTTGCTGCGAGGAGAAAAGAATCCAGGGGAACTTGTGGTGATTGGGTCATATGCATCAGTGACTGTACCATCATCACTGTTGAGAAGGGCTCGATGAAGGTCTTCTGAATCACTGGCATCATTGTAGTCAGAATCCATCATGGCATGATTCACTTGCTCATCATCATCATCATCACCCACAACATCCACGTACTCTTCCCGCTGTTTTTCGTGAATTATTGGCTGATGCCTACGTTTTGTATGTGAAAATGTCTTGTACTTTTTCTTTAAACTTTTTTGTTTGAAATGAGTGCATTTTGGACAAATGTACTCTAGCGACTGTGAAATAATGTGGTCCTTCATATGAATACAACGAGCATGCAGCCAATAATGGCAAGAATCACATTGCACAATGACTTCCTTGTCTTTGATTTGAGGTTTACGACCACGTCTTTTCAGTCCAATAGCTTCATAAAGTGGATCTTCTTTTGGAATAAGACAGACACAGCGGATAATGTCAATTTGTTCATCTTGAATTGGTTTTGCTTGTTTTTTGTGCACAAGGGATTTGTACTTGTATGATCGAGAGGAGTTGAATGTTGGAGAAGGTGAGCGCCTGAGGTTACTTGAGCGAGTGGCGTACTTGCGAGTGTCATTGCTAATGTTCAAGGAGGAACGGCGTGACAGTTGGGATGGAATATTGCGACCTGCACTGCAAATTGAATGATGAGTCTCCATTTCATGTAATGAAGGAAAAGGAAATTGGCAAACAGAGCACGAGTACTTTGTGTTGGATGAAAAATCTTGCATGGCTGGTGAGGAATGCAGACTGGTGGACACTTGCTGCTGTTGCTGCTGCTTTTTGGTGAGCCTATTGAAAAAGTGTGTTGGATTTCCAATTACCATTCCAGGCATGAAGGAACTGGTACATGCTGGTGCATGAGTAGTGATGTTGCAAAGGATGTCCTGTGCACAAGGTCCTAAATCCAAAGAGACGGATTGATCAACTCGATGATAGGCCTTTTCCAATTCTTTGCTAAAATCTGGCTTCCTACATTCCAACACATCACGAGGTGAATCGTGTTGTCTGAAATGGTGCTTGGAGGGTGAGGATAGGGGCCTGGGACTGATAAAACGTGCATCTGTTGACATGATGTGAGAGATGGAGGTTGTGCTTGCGGATTGAAAGCTACTGGCTCTAGATCGTTCATAGTAGGATGTATGAGGCGCTGCACAGGATCGGAGTAATGGTGGTAGTCTGTTGGGCTTGCTAGTGTTGGTAAAAGTTGATTGATCAAACGATGGAGATCGTGTCCACTTGTAAGGAAACGCCTAGCATGATGTTAAAAGTAACTAGAAAAAAGGAGTCGTACCTGTGCCTTTGCTCTTTTGGTAGTTTCAGTTGTGGATGAGGCGGATTGGTCGTTCCTAGTTCGCTTGAGAATTGAACTGGTGGGGTGAGGTGGTCGTTCATCTTCAGGCCGATTTTGTGCAATTGCTGTAATGCTCTTTGTAAGAGGGTGTGGGAACTTGCGAATGGCCCTCTTCTTCTTTGGAGAGTAGTGGAAATGGGAGCCACGCATGGGGAAATGAATTGAAGTTGACATTTTGGTGATTCCACAAACGAAAGTTGGGATGGTGAGAAACGGATTAACAAGGGAGTGGTGTGGAACGAGTGTGGGTTGAATCTCTGGTGACTGTGAGCAGAGTGTCGCTGCAGGGATTTGTGTTGGTTGGGCCTGATTGCTGACAATCTGAAAAGAGGAAAAAATTGTGAGATGTGACTGCCTTTTACGCAGGCAAGTTTCCAACGGGGCCGTTGGCATTTTTCACCGCAGGACAGCAGGGACTTTGGAGGGGGAGGCGGGGGAAGTAAGTGGGGGATAAATGCACTGCATTTATTTGAATGGAGGTCCTTTTTGCCCAATAGTTGCAGTGGCTCCTTGCGTGTTCGTTCCAATGGCTGTAGCACCTGGCTTGACAACAGATGCGGCTGCAAAGGCAGGCATGGCCTTGACTGGAGTGACATCACGATGTCCCCAGTCTCCTCTGGCCATTGATTCTCCATTCAATGACTCATCACCACTCAAATCATCATCATCTGGTACAGGAGCAGCGTGGATTAATTGCAAGGTAAAGATCAAAAGAGCAAAGGTAAAGAGGTGGCGCATTGAATACAAAGACTTGAATGATTAAATTGGATAAAAAAGATTTTGCAGGCCAATTGTGAGCGTGCCTGGACCACCCAAGGAGAGAGTGAGGGGGATATGCTGCTATGAGCCACAGCACTTGATCACAGTGTGCTACTCAATAGCTGCCCATGGATAGCAAGGCGCTCCTTTCAACTTTTTCTCTTCATGTTCTCCAAATGGCTCAATTCCAAACCTGCTGAGCCCACCCCTCCACCACCAACTCTGGATGAAACACTCTCCACCCTATCAGGAGTAGCTGGTGGATACCATCATTTATACAACGATGAGCTCCATCTCGCATCATCTGTCTTTTCATCACAATCCACCCAAGCACCCATCTATGCGCTTGGTCATGGAGTAGAAGCCTTTATTGCAGCCATGTTGGGATTTGAAGAAGTGTGGTTACAAGAGGCCATGACGCGTCTCACAACGGCAGAGACTCTCGCGCTCTCCTTGTCCAAACGCTTCAAGGCACATCCATCCACCCCAGACTTTCCCACGGATTTGGCCACCTTGCAATACGATCTAATCGCAGCTGAATGTGATTTGATGATTTCCATTATTCTCTTTTTAAAGGAAAGTATGATGGAATATGCCAAAGGTGTCTACAGGTATCACATTTCACTCTTCCCTTATCCTCCTTAGACTCCGTCGTGCTTACAATGTATTTGAAACGAGTTGGAGTACCCTTCAGTCTCACATGAACCGCACTAGTGATGCTGTTCAGCCCGTCATGACTTTCCTCACTGGTGGTTTGTGTTTTGGTAAAGGCATGTTTGCTTTACTCCTTTCCATGCTTCCCACTAAACCTGCGCGTGCATTGGCTGCAATTGGTTACCATGGCTCTCGTACAATGGGACTTTCACAACTCCGTCAAGCCATTCAAGCCAATGATGCAGTTCATTCACCCATCGCAGCCATCACCATCCTCACTTTTCACACTGGAATTGTCTCACTTACCTCCTATCGACCTCGTGAACGTGAATCCATTGTGGAATGTGACAAACTCTTGGTGAAAATGAGAGCAGCATTTCCATTGGGTCGATTATGGCGATTGATGGAAGGCAGATTGTTTCGTATTAAAAAAGATCTCAATGCAGCCATGCAAAGATACCATTCGCCTCCCAGTCAACAAGAAGATGATGATTTGGATGATGAATTGAGCATGTTGGAAGATCCAAGTGAATCAAGCACCAAACATTTAATGCAATTGGAGTATTTAATGCAATACGAGTATGCTTGGTGCCTTGTGCTCGTGGGTGAATACGAACAAGCTGCCATTGTTTACAGCTCATTGGCTCATACAACCAATTGGTCTCGGGCATTTTACACTTACTTGGAATCCGTTTGTCTTCTTGCAAGTGCTGATCCCTCCAAACATCGACTTGCTTACAAACAACTTGCCACTATTCCGCCACTCCTCAAAAAATCATTTGTAAACAAACTCATTCCAGCTGAAGTGTATGTTCGACGCAAGACCACTACGATCCTAGAACAACATGAAAAACAGCCCATCCAAGGTGCATGGCCACTTCCTCTGCTTGAACTCTGCTTTATTTGGAATGCATTTTCTCAATTGGAACCTTCAGGATTAGTCAGTGTCCGTGAACTCGTCACTAAATGCACAACTCGTAACCGTGATGAGCAGTGGATTCGAGATGTCCTTGAAGGCACCATCAACCGAGAACTTGGTGAATTTGACAAGGCTCGTGTCTGCTTCAAACGTATTATTGGTGCGTGGGAACAACTACCCATCAATAGTAAAACGAATCCAGATAAGCCACAGGATCCTCATATCGTGGCACTTGCATGGTATGAATTGGGTGTTTTGGCATGTGCTGAAAGTAAATGGGAAGATGCAGAGGAATGGTGTAAATTGTTGTTGGGAGATTCGACTGCCAAGCATACAGCAAGTGGACTGAATGCTACTTCTGCACTTGGATCTTTTGATTTTGAAGGGAGAATTGGAATTCGTACGCGACTGTTGCAAGAGGCTATTCAAGAAGGGAAAGGTATGGAAAAAATCAAGGAGAATGCATTTGTAGTTGGTGGTGCTGAGGATGGTGATGATGATGATCAAGATTCAGAGGAAGGATGGTTGGCCATGCAGTAAAGGGAGGATGGAGAGGGAGAGAGAGGAATGTGTCAATGGAAAAAGTGTAAACAATCAAGCTTTCCCCCTAGCCTAAAATCATGACATAACCCAGTAATCATGCCATCTTTGAACCCAGTCGACTCTTCCTCTCCATTATTGATGACTGGTCTCCTTGTTCTCCTTTGTCCTTTGTGTACTTCCCTTTGAGACCTCCCATTTCCTCTGTTTTTTGTGTAACATTGTTTCCATAAAAGCGCCAATGACCTTTAAAACTCATCTGACCTGACCACAGCAGCATATCCACCCTCTTTACGTACTTTTTGACCACCACCATTCTCCTTCTCCATGCATCTCGTCACCACCGAGCTATCTGTAAATAAGCTTTTCCCCCTTTACCCTTACACTCTCTTACGTATGACCACAACATCCAGTTCCAGTTTACTCCTGCACATTGATATCCTGTACTGCATCTCACAGTTTCTCTCTCAAAGTGACTATGCTCGCCTTGCACTCGTTTCCACTTGCTTGCACCTTTTCATCCTTCCTCTCCTTTACCATTCACCTCGACTTGTTCCTTCCACCCCCACCAAATCATCAACCCATCGTTGGCTCTACCTCTTACGCACCTTAACTTCCTCTCCTCAACCATATGGTCACAATGCGTCCATTTCCCAACTCGCTCAACTCTATTTGGACAATTCCAAACCATTCAACGGTCCATTCCATTCCATGCTTACTAGTCTAAGAAGGTTAATGTTACCCTCCTGCTCACCATCACCTTCCATCCTCATTCAACCACTTGCATTAGAGTGGCGACACGTACATTTGAGTCACCTTGTCAAAAACCTCACCATTCCAGCTTGCATTGCTCATCATGTTACTACAACTGCTTTGGATGTCCTTTTGCGTCACCTTTGCAACTTGCGATCACTAAACTTGTCCAATTGTACTGGATTGACAAGTCGTTCTATGCGTACAATGGCACGATCCTGTCCTTCTATTCGATCGCTTACTCTCAACCATTGTACAAATATGGGTCCAGCATCACTCATACCACTTGCAAGTACTCGTATCATCACACTAAGTTGTGTGGATTGTGCATGTATGCTAACTGATATTTCCATTCATGATTTGATCAATTTGGCAACTGTACCACTCGTTCTCCAATCCATTAGGATTTCAGGATGTCATCAACTCGGGGATTATGGTGCACAGCTTCTCTTTTCCAATTGTCCTAGTTTGGTTAAATTGGACATGTCAAAAACCTCATTATCTGATGCAACACTCCTTACACTCTCTTGCTCTTGCCCTAGATTGGAATGGCTTGATATCAGTGTTTGTTCAGGTACATTGTCCTCTAAAATCACAGATAGGGGTGTCATTGCAGTCATTACAAATTGCTACCAACTGGTCCGATTGAACCTTGCTTTTCAACCCAACATTACAAATGATACACTTTATGCCATGATTCACCTTTATGGTACACGACCTCACTTGTACCATGGACTCAAGAGTCTTACCATCTCTGGATGCAATCGTATGACAACTGAAGCTGTACTCAAATTGGGTGGCGACAAAATTGGATGGATTGGCATGTCACCTTGTCCACAATCCGTCGATTTTAAATTGGTTTGTAAAAAGGCGTGTTGGAAGGTGATTGATCAGTCACAAGTGTCGACATTTCACAAAAAGTTAATGAGGGGTGAAAGTTGGTCATTATAGGAATGTATTACGATTCATTTCTTCAATTTCTTGTCGTCTTTCTTTGCTGTAATAGGCACTAGAGATCACTCCACTATCCTGTTCTGGTTGTTCTAATGATGGAGGGGGAGATGGTGGTGGTGGTGGTGATTCATTGTGCTTTGACTGTATGAAGCGTGGAAAGGTATTATAACGCATCAAATCTAATACTTCTGCATGAACCTTATCAAACAAGTGAGCATCCAAGTGATTTGTAGCATAGCTGAGGCGGACTGCTTGCAATGTGCTGCCAGTGAGGTTGAGTTCAAGTGGAGCACCTTGCTTGATGAATGTGTGGTACATGTCCCTCAACAACCGTATGGAAGCCCTTGATTGATCATGGTTAAAGGTATGCTTAAAATGCACGTAGTGTTCGTAAAAGAGTACGTTTTCAATTGTGAGATCCTTGACGCTGAATGCTTTGAATTCTTCAAACAAATCTGGTGTATCAAGTATCATGGAGAATTCAGCACTTTCTAGGTCAGTGCACATGCCATGTCCTCGCATAATGAGGTAAATGGGATAAAGGACTGCTAGAATGTGAGCAAGCATCATGCCAATAAAGAGCCAAATGATGGAGGCGTACCAATCACCAAAGAAGGTATAAGCATCATCTGAGTCCAATGCTATAACCAATAAGAAACTCAAAGCACCAAGGAACAATGTGGCGTAGAGTTCACGTCTGATGCCATAAACGTCTGAGCAATCGCGAACAACCCATGCACATCCACTCAAACAAATCAAATTGAGTGCTACAAATCCATAGAAAGGATAGTAAATCCAATCTTCTGCAGTGCAGTAAGGTGCGCGCTGATCTTCATGCATCAAGACGGGCGTATTGATGTGGATGATGGCAACCACAATAATCAAACAAAGTGTCATGACCACAATAACCCATGAAATAGCCCGTTCAGTCAATAGTGTTCGGTACCTATGGAACCAGACGCGCGCTTCCAGCTCTTGAGCTTGAATAGTAGGCATTTTAGTGCGTCTCTTGTCCTCGCCAAACGCCCAGCTGAGGTTCCATTCAGCACTTTTGTAAAGTACTGCAAAACGTGTAAACCTGCCTTCCAGAGACATGAGCCATAAGTTGATAAAAATGTACGCTGTCCACAAATTGATTGAGCATGGGACTGCGCCTGGAAGGATGATGGATAATGAGAATACGGCGAAAATGATCCAATGGCAAAATATCCCTGCTAGGGTGAGGAGTGGAAAGCGGGGAATTAGAGAAGGGTGGTGACGGTAAAAGGTGAGCAGGAGGAGTGAAATGAGGAGAATAAAGGTCCAGGTGGAAAGAAGCGTGATCCAAATGGTTTGGGTGGTGGTGGAAAATGTCATGAAGGTCACGTGCGCAACTCTTGACGAATTGATCTGAAAAAAAAGATGGAAAAACGCGACGCGTCTACAAAGAGATTTGTCAATCAAAAGAAGGAGGTGGTTAAACCAAAGCAGAATGATGCAGTCATTTCATCACTGTTTTCATCCAATCCAACCATCCCGACACTGCCATCAACGCGTTTTCAACAACAAGAAGCGTCCAATGTACCACTGGCTCAACATTCCTTTGGTTCACTACATGTTCATGAGCACTTGATTGCACATCTCGCTAAATCGGACATTAAGCAACCTACCAAAATCCAAACACTGTCCATCCCTCACATTTTATCCAATTCACGCGATATTATCCTTCAATCAGAGACAGGTTCAGGTAAAACACTCGCCTACCTCTTGCCCATTATTCAAAACATCCTTACAGACAAATCCATTCAAAATGATCGTGTGCAAGCAGGTACATGTGCAATTATTCTCACTCCAACGCGTGAACTCGCCTACCAAGTCTATGAAACATGTCAGAAACTACTGAGCTTCTCTTCACATGAATTCAAACATTGGATAGTTGCTGGAATGATTACAGGTGGTGATAAAAGGCAGACTGAAAAGGCAAGGTTAAGAAAAGGTATCACCATCCTCGTTGCTACACCAGGTCGACTAGTGGATCACCTTAAAAACAGTGCTAGTTTCAAGATTGATGGATGCAGGTGGTTGGTATTGGATGAAGCTGATCGTCTCATGGACTTGGGATTTGATAATGCCATCAAGGATATCCAACGATTATTGAATGAAAAGAAAAAGGCAAGAAGGACAATTTTGTGCTCTGCTACAATGGGAAAGAAGGTGGAAGCACTTGCAGGTGAAAGTTTGAATGATCCGATTGTGGTGAATGTACAGGATGAAATGGTCATGGCGACACCCAAACAATTGAAACAGTCATATGTGGTGGTACCCACGAAATTACGATTAGTGACATTGGTTGCATTACTCAAAATGTTGTTTCCAGAAGGTGTGCAAGAGCCTAAAAAGGCAGTGGTATTTGTATCTTGCTGTGATACAGTGGACTTTTTATATGCACTATTCACTCGGATACATGACCCTTTCAAAAGTACCCTGGATGATGAGGATGATGAAGAATTAGCCATTGTGGAAGCTGTCGATGGTGTCCTTGGTCAAGTACGTGGACTGTCTCCCCTCGTTCCCACCATCCCCATCCTTCGTATCCATGGATCACTCACCCAACCACAGCGTCAAGCATCCTACCGTTCCTTCTCTTCCTCAACATCATCCATCCTACTATGTACAGATGTAGCAGCACGTGGTCTTGACCTACCAGGCGTCACCAACATTATCCAATACGATCCACCAACCGATATGAAAGACTACATTCACCGAATAGGTCGTACAGCACGCATTGGTCAATCAGGTGAATCCACACTCTTTATCCTTCCCTCTGAGCTAGATTACATCCCCCTCCTACAATCAACCCTTACAGATGCACAAGCATTAGAAGCACGCGCGTATGATCAAATATGTCGATATGGATTTGGATACAAATCATTTGAAGAAACAGCGACAAGGATCCAATCATCATTTGAACGATTTGTACTCAATAAGGATATGCATGACCTTGCAAAACAAGCGTTTCATGCTCATATTAGAGCATATGCTACACACGGAGTAAATGTCAAGCATGTGTTCCATACGAAAAAGTTGCATTTGGGACATGTTGCAAAAAGTTTTGCATTACGTGATGCACCTGGACATGTGCATGTTGATAAAAAGAAGAAGAAAAAGAAGGTCGAGGAGGGAGTCAAGAAGTTAGTGAATAAGGCAACTGGGAATGAAGAGTATAATGTTGGGATGGATGGATATGGACCAAAGCGGAAAAAAGTAAGATTTTAAGGTAAGTAAAGACTGTGGTCCTAGTCACTATGATCAGCGAGGGCTCGATTGTGCCATGGATTGGATGAAGCATTACTACTACTATCTGAATAAAAGTCACCTTCATCATCATCCCCGGAAGAACTTGCTTCAGAAGAGGGGGATTCACTAGAGTACAACTCCTCTTGCTGATTCACCCCCACAACATGGCGGAGGGAGGGATCAACTGGTACAAGCGTCCACTCGGGCAACATGCACCATCCATCCAATTCGAACCCAACCTGCATACCAAGTGACCCAATTGCCCATTGTGGTTCACTCATGGATTGCACATGTACCTTCTTTCCAATAATATCAGACCATTGTGCACTTAGTGGCTTACCTTGCAACTGAGGTACACCTTCCATCAACTGTACATTAGCCACTACTCCCCATGATTCAGCCATAGTACGCCATAAACGTGCACGATCCCTTAAATCAGGTGATTGATCATACTTGCAATACTCAATGATTTGAAGAAAGAGGAGGCGGAATTGATGGTCAGAAGGTGTGGTGGATAATAATTTGGTAGCAAGTGTTAGGGTTTGATGTTTGACAGCGTCCTCCAAAGTAGGAAAGTGTTTGACTGCACTTTTGAGCAATTGGATACTTGGAAATGGATTATGTTGAAGGATGGTGGCTGCTATTTGCAAGAGGGAACATTGAGCACCTTTGTCTTGAATGGTTGAAAAGTAAGGTAGCAGGGTGGTGAGAACAGTGGATGCCAAGTGTGGGTTGTCCATGACCAAGCCTTTGATGTGAATGATACTTGCACACATGAGATGATCCTCACCACTTTGTACCAAATTGAGGAGACCAGTCATGCACAAATCTGCAATGGCTGGTAGATGTTGTCCACATGCACTGATGGCTTGAATAGCTACAGTAGAAACCTCTGGACGTCTATCCCACACATAAAACTGCAATTCTTTGAGGACATGTCCGACAGAAGTCTCATTGACCAAACGTGGTAAAATGTCCAATTTGAGTTGTACGATTGCCAATGGCTCATTTGAGATCACATAAAAGGATCTGTAATGGGCCATAAAGAGTTCTCTTAAACCATGATGCTGAATGAGTGCATTGATGTTGGTGAGAATGAGTTGTTGAATTGCTTCATTGGATTGTTTGAGTGATCTCATTAATGGATGTATCACCAATGCAGCATCACCACTTGTTCCCACATGCACAAATAATCCAACTGCACCCATCACTACACCAGCATGCCTACTTGCCAACAGTGGTTCAGCACAAGTCAACAACAATTCATGATCCTTGTCCAATTCATCAACTACATCATCTTCTTCTTCTTCATCATCCGATGAGTAAAAGTGCCGTTCATTCACCGTTCCTTTACCTCTCTTCACTCCCTTTCCAGGTCTCTTGAACGACATTCTCGCATACCGTGTCAACAATTCCAACAATGCACATTGACTCCACTCATCTGCATCCATCAATGCAAAACACAACCTTCTATAAAAAGGATGCACCAAATCCATCCTATCAGGACAAATAGCCTGAAATGCCCTCACTGTGCATCCAAGCGTAAACGGTGACCTGTCAGCAAACAGCACCTTCAACACTTGCACCATCCTCTCAACTTGCCCATCATCAACTTGACAACACTTGATCATCGCCAATGCAGCAGCTTTTCTCACATGAAGTGAAGGATCAACTGCACACTTTTCAATTGCCAATGCGACAATTCCAGCAACAACTTGAACTCGCATTCCACTCAACACTCGAATTGCTAATGCACGAATAACTGCTGATTCATGGTGCACATCACGTTGGAATGAATTGATAGCAAGGAGAGCCACCGATTGTTCTTGCTCCGCATACCTCAACACAAAAATGTAAACAAGACGACGGAGATCAAAATTTGGCGTGGATACGAGTTTGATGACGGTCGGAAATAAAACAGATGCATCGCGTCCCTTTGTAATCATTGCAATCAGTTTCTTCATTACAGAGATCTTTTCTGTATCGTGTGATGAGGGAGATTCGAGGATCCGTGTCAAATCTGTGAATTTATCATCGGGTCCATCAAGTAATTTAGCATCCTGATCAAGCACATAATCTTGAGCATGTGATGACACGTATTCAGTTGCACGACGTGATAATTGTGCAGCAGATGAAGCTACCTTGCCAACTGCTTCCTGTAAAAATTCTTGATTCATAAAAGGATTTTGAATGGGCTTTTTAGCATTTCTATCATGTGGCTTTATGGCCTATGGACCTTCACTCGTACTCTACTTTATGACCGTGGCAGGTAATGCTCAATTTGTGATTTTATCAATGACTGCTGCGTTCTTTTGGTTAATCTCGGTGTTTTTGGGTGGTATGTTGTGGTATTTGTTGTATCCGTTGAGGGATTGGTATGGACTGACGATTGGATACTTTGTGATATTTCAAGAGGTGTTTAGATGGTTGTATTATTTGTTATATGCAAAGGCTGAGAAGGGTTTGTTTACCACTGCAAAAGATCCAAGTTTTAGATTGAATAAGCCATTGTTTGCATTTGTGAGTGGATTGGGATTTGGTTTGGTGTATGCGTTGACTACATATGTGACCTTGTTGGTACATGCTGCAGGGCCAGGGACACTGTATTCTCAATCGTGTCCAGGCGTGTCGTTGCCATTTGTGAGTGCAATATCGACTTGTTTGACTAGTTTGATGCATGTGGCATGGATGTTGATTGCGTTTGATGGATACTGGAGCACAGGGATGATTGGGAGGTATGGAAGGGTGGCATGGGTGGTGATGTCTCACTTTGGAGCTTCATATGCCTCCATGTTCAACAGCTCCTCAGTTGCATTGGGATGTGTGTACTCCAATGTGATTTTGCTGGTTTTGTTGATGGCCTCTTGTGGAATTGCAGGATGGTCATTGGCTGTAAAATGGAAGTAAGAATATATTTTGGAGGATTAAAAGGTGATTTGACTTGCTCCACCAGTACCTCCTGGACGAAGGACACGACTGCTAGTCTTTGTTGGTTCAGTGGGTGGACGGATGGTTTCATCATGAGCAAAACTGATTTGACTGCCACCACCAGTACCACCTGGACGGTTCACTTTGGTCATCTTGTCATAAGATTGAGTGCTGCTGTAATCATCACCAAAACTGATTTGACTACCACCACCAGTGCCACCTGGACGGTTCACCTTGGTCAACTTGTCATAGGATTGATTGCCAGCACCACTGGAATCATGAGCAAAACTGATTTGGCTGCCACCACCAGTACCACCTGGGCGGAGGACACGGCTAGAAATCCTCGAGTCCTTTTCTTGAACAGGCGCACCACCAGTATCATCACCAAAGGCAATTTGACTACCACCACCAGTGCCACCTGGACGAAGAACACGGCTAGAAAGCCTAGAGTCCTTTTCTTTTACAGGTGCACCACCAGTGTCATCACCAAACATGATTTGACTCTGATTGGAATCAGAGCGAATGTTACCACGACGAGCAGCACGGTTCGTTGGTTCTGCATCAGGATAGCCTCCACCAAGTGCTACTTGAGACATGTTGGTACGACCAGCCTCAACCTTTCTACCACTCCACGTTTGATTTTCCTCTTCTTCAGTCTTTTCTGTTGCAAATACACCAGTATGATTGCCTTTGCTAGAGGGTGGATGTCTACCTTCATCACCATCAAGGGAAGCTGCATCACTGATTGGAGAAGTAACAGCGCTTGATTCAACAGCTTCAAATACGCGACTTGCACCACCAGTGCCACCTGGTTGAAGGATTTTAGCACTGGTACGCACAGGTTGAGCTGGAGGAGGAACATCATCTTCAGCAGTGGCAAAAGGAGATGGTTGGCGTTGACTGACATTGCGTTGAGGCTCATTCAAATTATCCTCGCCAAATACGCTGGATTTACCACCAGTACCACCTGGCTGATGGAGTTTGGTGGATGAACGAGCAGGTGCCTCTGGTGCTTCAGTCAATGGATTGGGATGAGCAGGACGAGAAGGTGTAACATTCACTGGTTCCTCTACATCAAATACACTGGATTTGCCCCCAGTGCCCCCTGGTTCACGTAGCTTGGTAAATGCTCTTGCAGGGAAATCTGAAGCCTCTGGTGCTGGGTCAAATACAGATGATTTGCCACCTGTGCCCCCTGGTTCTCTGATGCGAGTGGACAATTTGGCATCGTCTGAATCTTCACCAAAGATGTGAGAAACACCAGAAGAGTGAGTGTTGTGGTTCTTGGCCTTGTCACGAACGCTTGTTGTATCGTCTCCAAAAAAGATTTTAGATGAAGCTAGGAAGATTAGGGGGGAATAGGGGTGGGATTGATGTACATGTTCTTGCACTCATGTTGATTGATTACAGGGGAAAAAGTGTGTGATGGGGAGGGATTAGGAAAAAGGTCGATTGTGTGTGGGAAGAGTGGAACATTTTTTGGGGCCGCCTTGTGGACCTGGATGTCTCATTGAAAGCGTGGGGCAAGCACCCAGGAGGTGGCTGGAAGGGAGGGTGGGGGAATGTTCCTCTAGTTACTGCCATTTGGTTTGACATTTGGCGAGTTTTACCAGTGATTGACACAAGGCCAATGATTGGTACAGGACCAGTGATTGGTGCAGGGCCATTACCAAATGAAGCAAGGTCTGAGGGAGGTCTGGGAATGGTTGGCCATACTTTATTTGAAGCGAGTTTAGTCCCGCCTGTGCCCCAGCCACTTTTTTCTCAACTAAATATGAATCGACGATTTCCCCAATCCCACCGCACGTTTCACACTTTTACAGCCGTGAACTTGTTTAGATGCTTCAAGCATCGTATTTGGTGATGATACAACACCAGCAGACCCACTCCCAGAACGTCAACAGGGTACCACTCAAGAAGGTAGCCTTTTTAATATCCGCTCCCCCCTTGATATCCATCTAGCCATGGCTGACGCGAGGAACAATGAAGAACTACGCAAAGAACGATCAGGTGGTGGTGTGTCCCGTGTATTCGATAATCAACTACCAGACAGAGAACAAGACTTGTTACTGAATGCTATTCATAAGCGTGCTGTTTCACCACTACCACATGCAGTACTTGGTGTTGGAGGGAGAGGATTGGTGGTCAAGGATGCAAAGGAGGCAGATACGAGCACGTACAAACCTACAAAAGGGAATGTGAGCGCTTCATACAACAGAAGTCAGATTCATATGGGAATGGATGGGGATGTGGAGGCTTTCAAGCCATCATCGAGGGTATTGCGTCCTCCTGGTGGTGGAGAGTCAACTGTTCCGCTTTGATTCAATCTATTGTGCAGTAATATATGGTTTGTATGCTACTGATCAGCTTAGATTGACGCAATGGTGGTAGCAGCAGCAATCACATTGCTTATCTTTGTGGAATTGAGCAAGCAACCAACATACCCTCACTTTATTAGACGTTCTGGCTTATATACTACCATGTGTTTTTTCTAGTCTGCTACTGGGCGTTTCTGGATAGCTCATCTGAGTGTACATGTGCATTAATAAATCTAAATAGGGGTCCTGAGGAGCATGGAAACGCACAATTGTGTTTGGTTGATAGGGCACAATCCACTCATAAAGCTTGAATGGACCTGTTGCTATATAAGAATTGAAAGGAGAGATAGTTAGTGTACCTTGAGATTGTTTACTGTCATTGTCAGTAGCCATTCTGTTAGAGTTTGTCAAATGCAAAAGAGCAAGGTTAAGAACAAGATAGAGCATATAGGTAAAAAAGTAGAGAGGGCAAGAGTGATTTAAATAGAGAAATTTCTTATTCTTCTTTCATTCAATCAACCTCCTTTCATGCAATCCCTTTGATACGCAGTCTGTTGCTACCTTGCATATTCAACATTCTAAAGTGGAAGAAGGCTAGATAAAAGTCAGCAATTAAAAGTGCATATGTGTAGTTAAGAATGTGCAACAAACTCAAGAGACAGATTTTTAATTGAATACAACCGCCCTCTGGATTCAGTAGGATAGAGACTTTATTCATAGTGTAAGCTCGTAGCTGCACTACAGAGGCATCACCTCAATGAAACAGCGAAGCAGCAGTCACACTTCTCCATCTGCAAATTCGCAATTTTCAAATTTCAACTCTGTCCAGCGTTTTTTGACAAAGCATGGACACTTCAAAATTACTCTACCTCCTAGCTGCTGTGCTAGCCGCAACCGCATGTCATCATCCTCCGCGACAATCAACTAATCTTCATTAGCCATCAAACGCTGGTCGTTTTGATTTCGTGATTGGTCCTGCTTCATCAGCTGGTACCTGTTCACCCAACCCTGTATCCCATTACAACTTTACCATGAAAGCAACAAAACCAGGCCTGGAAGCCGTGCTTTCCTGTAACAAACTCGCCTATGGAAAACTCCTTGCAACGAACCTTACTGATGCTGAGACCAAATTGATCAACCCACCTCCACTCCTTGACATGTCCTGTGTGGCCAATCCAACCAACAAGACGATCGAGTTTTGTGAAAAGACTGTGGATGCAAAAGCCAAGTTGACTCCACAAATCATGTGCATATTACTCAAGAATGCCAACAAGAATGAGAGTGTGACGGTTGAAATGGACATTACGTGGAGTGGCAAGAAGAATTGGTACTATGTGATGGGTGAAGAGAATGCAAGTCATGTAAAGGCAATGAATGTGAGCAAAGAACGTGGAAAGGCTGCAACAGAAGCTGCTGCAACGAGTGCGGAGATTACCAAGGAAATTTTGGAAGCACCCAAGAAGGCATGGGATTGGATTACTGGTCTTGTCAGTGGTAAGGGAAGTGAGGATAAGGCCAAAAAGGAACAAGAAGAGAAGAAAAAGGCTGCTGTTGACGAAGCCAAAAGAAAGGAGGCTGCAAAGAGCAAGCTATTCATCAGGATAATGTTGATGATGTGTAGATGCAACCCAACCCGTTGATGTCAAGAAAGAAACGAATGGAACACATGTGAAAGGTATGGAATGATCTGGTGATGTCTGATGTGTGTGTAGCGGCAAGTGTGATCCCTGCCAACAGTTCACCAGTGGCCGGAAACTCGACTGAGAATGCAGAGCCACGACCAACAGATAAACAGAGCGATTCCAAGCCCACGGAATCCAAGAATGAAAGTAGCAGTACTGATGCCAAATCAGATCAATCCAGAGCACTTGGTGAATCTAGCGACTCCAAGAAGCCAGAGGGTGAAGCAAAGGCACCAGCTAGTGAATCCAGTGACGCCAAGAAGCCAGAGGGTGAAGCAAAGGCACCAGAAGGTGAATCCAGCGACTCCAAGAAGCCAGAGGGTGAAGCAAAGGCACCAGCTAGTGAATCCAG